>OX451735.1:1506705420-1506953952 GCA_948472305.1 Vicia faba | reverse complement strand
ATCCGTCATCATCTTCCTCAATACCAAAACCTTTATAAATTAAAATCGAGAAGAAGAGATAACATTGTTTTCAATAGATATAGAGAAAGCAGAACAAATATCAGAGTGATCCCGCCAAAAAAAAGAATGCAAGAAGCCAAATCAGAGCCGCTAGGGTTTCGTTCCCTCTTTCAAGATCTATTCAAATCGCCACACCTCCTGCAAAATCAAGAACCATAGTCATGATCAGAGCAGAGAAACAAGAAGAACGATGTAAAAAAATCACAAATCGGAGTTAAGACACCGTGATTGCCGCCTTCTTCCACCGTCTGCCGCCGCTAGGGCGATTTCGGGCGAGCCATGCCAAGCTGGAAGAGAGAATAAAATAACAGACGAGAGAGAGAGAGAGAGAGAGAGAGAGAGAGAGAGAGAGAGAGAGAGAGAGAGAGAGAGAGAGAGAGAGAGAGAGAGAGAGAGAGAGAGAGAGAGAGAGGAGAGAGAGAGAGAGAGAGAGAGAGAGAGAGAGAGAGAGAGAGAGAGAGAGAGAGAGAGATTGATAGAGAGAGAGAGGAATTTTCTTTTGTCTTTTGTTTCTTTTAATTTGTTGTTATTATTTTTTTTTTGTTTTATCTGATTTAAGCATTGGATTAATAGTTAATCAGGTGATGACAATTGTCATCACCTTCATGGTTATTTTTAGATCCTATGCGAGCATCCCCACAGTTTCTATCATATTCTCCCATCACCATCTTCTATATCGATTATTGTCAAATCCACATGGATCCAATGGCCAGTAACGTGTCCCCATGCTAACACAAATAGGCTAACTCGCTCTGGATCACATGGACTCTTGGGCCTTCCCTTCATTTGGGCTTGGCTGGGTTTTCTTTCTACACCCCCCAGATTGCTTTAAAACAAACCCATTTCCAACCCTTTTCTCTTATTTTATTATTTTTACTTGTTTGATTTTATTTTATATTTCAGCATATATTTAAAATACAAATAAATCAATATTGTTTTAAATAATTATTAATTTTAAAATAATTTTTGTTTGACATTATTAATTAGATTATTAATTAATTTTATCAAATGAAAAGAGTTTTAATTTTAATAATTACTTAATAGTTTGGACTTGTATTGTGTGATTTAATTATAGCTTGGGTATTTATTTTTAATGTCATCCTCATTTATAAATTTGTACCCCCATTCCCGAAGCGTTGTAATAGCATATAATTTTATCTTCTGCATTTTACGACTTTTACTTATCATTGTATAGTAATTAGGCGTGTATGGCAAGATTTAAAATCAACAGCTAGATAACCCTAATTAAGACAAATTAATTTAAATCAAAACACCATTCATACCCGCACCTCTAGGGTAACCTCTCTTGTTCCCTTCGGATAAAACAGTCATGTCCCTCAAACATGGGACGCTTTAGCAAAGACCCCTCGATAAAAAATATCATTATCCCTCGATGAACCTTTAATGTTTCCTTCGATAAACGATCTTAGTTCCTTACGAAAATTGCTAAAGCATCCTACAAGTTGCCTTCTGTGAGTGTACGATGACCCGTGCCTGTCCCCTCACATCCAACAATAAGGCTTCCTACTAACTAATGGTAGGATAGCACTATCTAAAGGAGGAGGAAAAGAACAAAGACTTTTTTAGTAGGTAGATCACTCGTAATCGCTTCCTCATAAACTAAAACAACTTTCACACCTCACACTTTCAAAAACAACACTTTCTTTCAATAAAACAAACATTTTGTATACATTCTCAACGATACGAGAATCATTACAAAATTTCCGCACTTAGGCATTTTCAAAATATTTTCAAACATTCATAAACACAAAGCATTTTAAAGTGAGCTAGCGATTAAGAGTCTGTAGATAACTACAGATGAAAAGGGTGCTAACACCTTCCCTTTTCATGACCTACCCCCTTTACTCCGAAAATTCTCAAAAGGTCTTTCCTGTTCTTGTCCCCCTTTCCTTTATTGGATAAAAGAAAAGTCGCTGGCGACTCTTGTTATCCGCAACATTTGTGATAAAATGCAAAACCTAAAATTCAGTTCTCCCACTGTATTACAGTAGGAAGTTCAGAATAACGTGACAGGGATAAGATTCTAACGTGTAGATTTGTACCATAGTGCTTGAATCATGAGAAGTACTCCTGAATTAGTTTATCTTTACAGTCTGGCATAATATACATTCACATGCATGTATGACTGGTTGAGTAATAAACAACGTTGGCACCAAATGACGAAAAGGCGATAAAAGGAAATTGGCTTGCTAAGTTGGGTAGCCCTCACCAGGTTATTCAGCCAAAGGGGGTTGATCCCCAAATGTCGTCCACTAAGGACAATATATAAACTGAATATTTTTGAATATTTCATCTGAATTTAAAATGGAGCAAAAGCTCTTATTTGGTGCCTGAGCAAAAATGTCTTGATCAGTCTTGTGTGTGTGATGATCATCATAATCTTCATTGCCTTAATTTGACTGTCCAAATGAAAAAGGAGGAAAATCGGAAAGAGACTTAAGTACAAAGAATAGTTAGAGAGGTATATGAAGAGGAAACTCTAGATTGAAATATTTTTAAACAAACTCTCTGTCATGTGAACATCGGATGAACTATTTTTTGGTCAATTTGAACGGATGTCTCACGTATGAGTAATGGGCTGCTATGATTTTCTTGAGTTCCTGTAATAATCGCTTGAGCTCAAGAAACTGTTTAACTTTGGGGGAGTTTGATCAGTGGTTTTTACATAGGAATTTAGCATTTATTTTAGTTATCATTTCTTATAATTGACGAGTGTTTTATTTCGTATTACCGCATTTTATACTTTGGTTTTATATTTCAGTGATTTCAGGTTCAAAAGAATAAAACGGGATAAATCAGGGCAGAAAACTGTAGTATTCAGAGTTCCAAGAAGAAAATGCTTTAGGAGCCCTGACATTGGTGGCTGTGTCACCTGACACGGGCCCGTGTCAGGGGGAAGACTTGGCAAGGAGGCAAGGCAGAAGGTGAAACGGGAACCCGTGTCACACAAAATGGCC
This sequence comes from Vicia faba, assembly GCA_948472305.1. NCBI lineage: Eukaryota > Viridiplantae > Streptophyta > Magnoliopsida > Fabales > Fabaceae > Vicia > Vicia faba. Next base: position 1,506,950,914 of record OX451735.1, on the reverse strand, counting down.
CACATCAATTCAGTTGGAACAAAAAACGTGCAAGAGCAGATCATAGATGCATACACGGTTGCTCATGTCTGGTGACACGGCCCGTGTCAGCCTAGGCACTGAAAATTCCAATTTAGAGATTTTTGTTGTAGTCTTGGATCATTAAGGGTACTTTGGACATTTTGTATCATTGAGGTATGACCTAACACTATAAAAACCTGTTTGTGAGAAGAAGAAAAGAACTTTTGAATGAGAGAAGAATTGCACGATAGAAGGTTGGAGATCCAGACGAGCTTTGGGAACAGAGAATTCTTCATGCGTGATAGCTATTGAAGATTGAAGATTCCAAACTTATTGTAATGTCTACATCTAATATTTGTGTTATTTTACTTTTTAATATTATGTGCGGCTAAACTCCGCAATGCTAGGAGTGTCTCTGATTTTCAATGTCAAGAATACTAATCTCTTTGTTTTATTCAACATAACAATTTTTATGCATCAATTTGATTGTTTAGAAGAACTTATAATTTTATCTTATGGGACCATAGGGTTTTACTGCTTTTTAACACATTAGAGTCAGACGGTTGTGTTAAGGTTTTCTAAATAATGACATTATAGATGATTTCACCTAGGACTAGGGCAATCCTATGATAACTAGAATAGTTCTTGATAATTGAATGCTTAACCTCAGAACTAATTTGAATGGACATTGAAATTAGGGTAGAAGGTTAAAGGTTTTTCACTAAGGACTTAAGGAAAGATAATCTTAAGAATCAGTAATTTAGGTTGATGAACTTGTTGAAAAGATCAAAGAGTGAAGCTTATTTCAGGGCAAATCATACATTCCCCCTAGCATATTTTTATTAAAAGGTCAAAAGTCATTTTTTACTTTCTACTCTTTTACATATGTGCAAGGATTTATCCAACCAAACCAAAAATATTGTTTTTATTCAATTGAATTAATTATAAAGCTCAGTATTTCCTATGTAGTCCTCGAGATTGATCTTTGGGGAAAATTCCATTATTACTATATCGGAGAAAATAGTACACTTGTTATTTTTCCGATCGTGTTCACATTTACAAGTTGGTCTGGATTAGGGAATAGTACCAAATCATAGATCAACAGAGCCAAGATCTCCTTAAAAGCATGAAAACTCATAGCATCTAGAAACAACTGAGCCTTCTCTATCATAAATTTAGCAAGAAGACTTTTAACTCCACTTCTTGTTTCCCAACTAGACACAATGTCTGATCGTTTCAAATATAAGGCTGCTGCAATAACTTCAGGTTTTGGAACTTTCTTTAAACCGATGAAGGGTGTTTGATCAAGAATAGGTACTCCAATTAGCTTATAAAACTCTTCCATTGTGGGTAACAAATGATAATCTAGGAAGGTAAAAGGTGATACTTAGGATCAAAGAACAGGAACAGAACACTCGTCATGTCTTCTTCAAAACCTGAGGTAACCAAACTGAGTAGATAACCATGCCTCTTGGTGAATTGAGAGTTTTCGGGAACCTTTGAGAATAACTCCTTAATATTTGAATATACCCTTACAAAGTTTATTCAGATATTATTTCTGCGAGCGGGGGCCATAACCTGCAACAAGGAACAAAGATAAATCCCTAGGTCCTCGAAATGGTTAGTGAAAATGTTATGTTATGATCATATGATGTTATGATGTTATGTTCATGTTAAATAAGTAGCAAACAAAAACAAGTCATACAAGAGCCTTAGGTTTAAAGGCTTGCATGAAGTTCATAGGTAAATACCCTTCCCCGCTGAAGTTAAGTTGGCTCAACCTGTCTGTTGTACCCCAATTTTCCCCCTAAGGTTCTTCTATCATCTCATATCAAATCAATCACAACAAGATCACACTAGGGTTTGATTCTTCTCCCTATCTTTAGGTTTTATCATGAGGAATCACCAAGCACTTTGATTTGTATATTATGATCATACTTGTTTTGCATTAATTAAATTTTAATTAACAAATACAATGAATGTTTGCTCTAATGGATGATTCTATAGGTGAGAGCACAACACATTTCAACAGGCCAATTCATAAGTTCATGAGGTTATTTATATGCCTTCTTCAAAAAATATTCATTGAGGTTCAAGCTTCATCATTGAAGATGCTTTAAAGTAATATCATGACAAGGTATACTATGATTCATCATGCCTCAATTTTCCAAACAAGTCAAAAGATACAACGGTGGATTGAAGAAGATTGACCTAATTGGACAAGTTCTTGATTCCTTGATCACAAGTACATAAATATCTCAATTATTAATATTTGGAAGTGGTTTTGGTTTCTATAGTTTATTATTATTATACAAAATTACTTCTATTCACATAGCAAAAGTTATTGTGCAAGAAAGTTTGTCAAAATTGAAAGGGGTTTCCAAGTCACTTTGGTGCTCTAGAAGCTAGGGTTTTGAACTTTTATGGGCTATATCTTGCTCATCTTTTGAGACTTTTGAGTTATTGAAAAGAAATTATTCTCTTTAAAATGTTATCAACAAATCACTTTAAGAGTTTCAAGGAAATTTTGTGTGGAAGATGCCTAATAATTGAGAAAGATTACAAGTCCTCTAGATAGGCCATCAAATTCCCTTATATGACTTCAAAATATCATACCTTGTTCAATTTTTATCTTCTTAAGCCAATTCTTTTTCAATAATGATCTTAAGGATGTTAACTTTAACTCTTATTTTATGTACAAAGCTTGAGAATGAGCGGAAGATGCCCTAAGAACTCAAAAGATTACATGTCACTTCATGAATTTTCACAAATTTTGCAAGACCATAACTTTTTCAATACTTGGTATTTTTGAGTGATTCAAGTTTCACAATGCTCTTTAGGAAGTATACTTAAAGCTAGAATCAATGATTAAAGCTCAATTTTGGAGGAAGGCCTTGTTTGAACTCAAAATATTATAGGTTACTTTTGATGAAAAACTTAGAATTTTTCTAAGTACAAAAAGTCAGCATCTTTTTGTTCAACTTTGACTCATCACAACTTTTAGCTCAAACACCCATCCGATATCACACATTGCAAAAATTTTAACCTTATCTTTCAAAAGCTTCAAGAATCATTCCCTAAGACCATTTGAGTTATGAACACCGTGGATTCAAAGATGGTACCTTGAAACTGAAGTTTCCTTCCAAGTCAGAATTTGAAATTCATAATGTGGCTTCTAAACACCAAATTAGCATGCTTTTTTTTGTTTTAAACATGTTTAACAAAGTTCCAAAAGTTGAATTAAGGATCAAAACGCAGGAATTGGCTGACTTTGATGCACATGGGGTAACATTTTTTTTCATTTTCAAGTTTGATCCAATTTCCCTCCAAACTTCAAATTTCCTCTTAATTCTTTGCACCATTCTCTTCCTTATAAATAAGTGACATCACTCCTCTCATTTTCCCAAGCTTGAACAGCCAGAATCACCTTGCCAAACTCTCCCCTTAACCAATTTTTCTGCAACTTCGAATTTGGTTTTACAGCATTCCTTAATCTATTTTCTTTGCTAATTTTTCATCCTTGAACATCACTGAAGCTAACAGAAGAAAAACCAAGCCCTAAAGCATCCTAAATCGTGCTAGCCAAGTCAAGTTTCAGAGCTCTAAATTTGAACTTCAATAGGTAGATTCCTTCATCAATTCTCTCAAAAAAATTTACTACAATGAAGCTCTCATCATTCTGATACTAGTCGCATCATTTGTTTTCAACTGGAAGTGAGTTTTGGCCATGAATTTTCAAATTCCTATTCAACTTTTTCCTTCTGGTTTTTTGCAAATTGACTAAGCTACACCTTAAATATTTTTCGCGAGGGTATGTTTGTCTTCGTCTTGATGAGATGAAGTGAATGGCATAGGTCTGAGCTCCTAATTTTACAGTATAAGAGACCTGCAATTCGCGTGGCTGGAGGTTGAAGATGACCAACGTGTCATCTCTCAACCAATGATAAGGCGCCACTTTTTTTTTTTTAAAATTGATTTAATATTTGATCCAATGGTTTATTCACTAAGGACCATGATATGCACAGCGCGCCGGATCTCTTGGATCTGGTTACTAACGTGTTTTGATATTCATCCAATGGTCTATATCTTTTTTTTTTAATTTTATTTTCTGATTTTTATATTTTAATTGATTTGAATTTCAAAAAATCATAGAAAATTCAATTTTGACTCTAAAATTATGAAAATATTCACAATAATATTTTCAAATATTCTCTTTCTGATTTTTATTTTTTCCTGATTTTATTTTTCAGATTTATATTTTTTATAATTTTTCCTTTATTTTGATTTGTTTCTAATTTTTTAAAAATACTTTTTGATAGTTTTAAATTCTAAAAAAAATTTATAAAAATCATTTTCCATATTTCTAACTTTCTGAAATTTTTCTAGAATTTTATTTTGATTTCTACTATTTTTGATATTTTTTCACTTATTTGAGTAATTTTAATTAGTTTAAGAAATACTTTTCTAATTTAAAAAATTACCAAAAAATTTATAAAAATATTTGAGATTATTTCTGACTTTTCTATGGTCTCTTTTAATTTTTCTTTGATACTATGAATATAGTTTTCTATTTTACCTTTTATTTTCATTTTAAAAACATTTTTAAAAAATCATTTTTCCTTTTTATTTTATTCATTAAATGCAATTTATTTTTTTAATATATTCTAGTTGTGTGATTGTTGATGATGAACTTCATTAACATCATTAGATCTTGGGTGTTGAGTTTAACTCCACTAAAATGGATGGATGATTTTAATGATAGTTTGATTAAATTTTTTATTCAAATATTTCCCCTCTCACTTCATCTTATCCTTTTCTTACATGTGCTACATGTTATTAGAGGATGATCTATATATCATCTCTCCAAACATATGACACATAGATTGCTATTGACCGGCCTGAAAATAGGTGCGACTTCTATATAAGTCCACTTACGATTGGTTAACATAGCGCTAAATTTTGTCACAATTCGAGAAATGATCATTCGTGGCCCAAACCTATGTTTGCAAGCCTAAGTATGTTTAATTTGAAAGAATTGATCCAATAACTTTGAAGTTCATTGTTAGGAGGTTTTGGTCTTATCAATCCTCTAATGAATCTTTATAAACTTTAGTCTAAGTGAATAATTTAAACATCGTTGACCATTTATTGTTGCCTTGAGAATTTGAAATGAATGATATACTTGACAAAAAGCAAATGAAACTAGTTGTTGAGAGGATTTCACTTTATCAATCTTCTAATGAGTTTTCAAATGCAAGATTCAAGATGGTCATTCAACTAACCTCTAATTTCTAACCCGTTAAGAATTGACTTTTATTTTTATGCTTTTACTTTACGCCTTTACTTTTACGCACCATTTATTTTAGCATTTACATTTCATGTTATTTTCATCTTTGCTCGCTTGAGCATTTATATTTATGTGATTTTTATTTTGCTCACTTGAGCTTTAATTTTCTTTTTGAAGATACCTAATAACCAACTTGAACAATAAAAGACTTTAAGGTTACTATGAATATTTGGTTATTATCCTTGGCATGATGGAGTTATGCACTTTTCGGACCTAGGAGTAGAGACCTTGACCTACCTTGGGACCTTGAGATTTCTACTGTTATTTTGTCTGGATTTCTTGGGGTTTACCCCGAGACATTGGGTTGTTTGTTTTCTTTGTGTGTAGGTTATTCTGATTATATGCTTGATCTGTGATTGGGAATTCATCTGCATACAGTTGGTACTCTGCCCAATTTTTGTGAAGACACAATGCATTTGAAGTTTGGTATTATTAAGAGGTTTATTATATTTGCTTGTTTGGTTTCAAATCCAAAGGATGGGAATTCTATGTTGACTCATTGTGTCATGTGTTGGCTTCTTGTTGGTTAAACGGTTCTTTTCCCTAGCTTTTACCTTTATACTAAGGGATAGTCCCTTCATCTCCTCCCATCTTCTTTAATTTCAAAAAAATATTATCCCTCCTTTTCAAAATTATTCATGTTTTCTAAACTTGAAACGCTTTCACAATAAACTTGGACTTATGTCCATGCATTTTCAAAATATTTTCTTAAACAAACTTTAACCAACTTAATAATACTTTGACATTTTTTGTGAGAAGGCTAAAAGTTAATCAATCTCATTCAAACCATTTTTCCATTTTGGCTTTTTATCTTAAAATTTTCTCCAATTATTAGACTCTTGTGAATCTTTGTAGTGATGTGAACTACTATACTTCTACGATATGTAGTGAAGCGAGATATTTTCCACTTGGGTATTGAGTGACGCTTTGTTGATTTTAAAATCCAAGCCACATCCTCCACTTTGAGATGACGCAAATTCTCCTTTCTCATAATCGTGGGTAGTAAGTATGTTCTTCCACTCGGATATAACGATGATGTCTTATTTCTTAAAATTAACCAACACACTTGTGTTTTAAAATTTTAAAGGTGAACTACGAGTACCCGGATCCCCTATTGCATGGAAGGTGGTACATACACACTAAAGGTTCACAACCGCAGCGGGTGCAAAAATTATAAAGAAAATACTTATTTTCTCATCCCACAATTTATTTTTTGTATATAACATTTATAGCCAAAATCCACAAATTTTCAATGAGGTTCCTGCGGAGTACCGTAGATGTTTAGGGTGTTAATACCTTCCATTTGCATAACCAACCCCCTTACCTAGATTCTCTCCCCCTCTCTTTTGGGTTATTCGCTCTTTTCCCGTTCCTCTGGAAATAATAAAGCGCGATGGCGATTTTTATTTGATCTGTGCGAGTCAAGTCAATCCAATGGCTTAGTCTCAACATTTTTACCGCTATAGGAAAATGGAGACTTCACTGGGGAAAGATCGACCAATTTCTGGTCCATCCTTAAGTGGGTTGAGCCTATCTTTGTTTATCTATGTATGTGCTTTTGTTTGTTGTACATATGTTTGTCTAAATTTTCCTGGTTTTCAGGATGCTTGGTGATTTCTTATAATCCTCTACCCGGACTTAGGAAAACTTAAGATAGGACGGGGGGTATAGTCATGTTAACTTTGAGGGAGTAATCCCAAAAAAGGAGGCATGGGATCCCCCACTCAGTGGAGGCCCCTTTGACTGTAGTGTCGTTTACCGAGTAATTGGGAAGATGTATTGCTTTCAACCTGGGAGCCTGCTGAAACTGAGGACCGTAGAACCTTTAACCCATCTTGTCCTTTTAGGTATAGTGCGGAAACTATGACGGAGTAATCCAAAAATGGTTGTCACGCGATAATACACTCATACGAGTTTTTCCTAAGAATATTACTAATTACCGAGTCAATCAAAACGTTGGTAATATCCGAAGGAAGGATTTAGACTCTTAGAACCTCTTATAACCTTGTTCGGCAGCTGATAAAGTATTAGACCATACCGTATGGGTACTACCTTTAACTTCATGCTCGTGACGTCGAACCTAGAACCCCTATGTTTATGATATTGTGTGTGATTGTTGTATCATGCATTCATGCACCCATGAGCATCCTTTAAAACATGTGTTTCAAGGGACTTAAAGTTGACCTTTTTGTGAATATCTCAGGTATTATTTGACCATGGATTCTGGAAAAAGAAAAGTTTGGAAGAACAGTTTCAAAGATCCTAAAATAGATGATTTGATGAGTCTGATTCCTGAGATCGAGAGTTCTGCTGATTTTCGAAAGAAGTATGGATCAATCATGTTTCTTATGAAGCTTAGGATGAAGGAGGGTATTCTCTCGACTTTGGTCCAGTTCAATAATTTGATGTATCGGTGTTTTACTTTCCCTGATTATTAGTTGATGCCTACATTGAAGGAGTATTCTTATATACTGGGTTTACTTGTTATCAATCGTGTTCCTTTCACCGGTTTAGAAGGAGAACCTAAGTCTCATGAGATTGTTGTTATGGTTCATTTGAGGAAGTCTGAGATTGAGGCCCACATGAAAACCAAAGGAGGAATCAGAGGATTATCCGCTCAGTTTTTATTGTAAAAAGCTTGCTACTTTGCTAGGATGAAGAGTACAGTTGCTTTTGAGGCCATCTTTTCTATGCTTGCTCATGGGTTGTTCTTATTTCCTAACATCAACAAATTTGTGGATATCAACGCCATCGGGATCTTTTTGATCGGGAATCCAGTTCCTATATTATTAGGAGATGCTTATTACTCCATCCATCTTCGAGATTCATATCATGGAGGGATGATCCTTTGTTGCACGCCTTTGTTGTATCAGTGGTTTATTTCTCACTTACCTCGGTCTGATGCTTTCTGGGATGTCAAGAAGGAACCTTATTGGGCTCTGAAGATTATGGCTCTCACTCATGCCGACATTTTTTGGTATCATCATGCTTACAATGATGTGGAGATTGTCGATAGTTGCGGTAGTTTCCCTAATGTACCTCTTCTTGGTACAAAGGGAGGAATTAACTGTAATCCTGTTCTTGCACGACGACATCTTGGATATCCGATGAGAGATAAGCCAAATAGTATTCATCTAAGTGGTTTCTTTATTAAAGAAGGAGAGGATCATAATGAAGTTAAATAGGAGATTACAAAGTCTTGGCGCCATATTCACAGGAAGAGTAGAAAGGACTTGGGACCTAGAGGAGTTTTTTCTTTGGAGCCTTATCTCTGGTGGGTACAGGAAAGGGCAATCCGGTTGAAGATGCCATATTCCTGTGAGGAGCCTTTACCTGATATGTTTGTGAAGACTACTCTTCCCCTTTTAGATGAAGTGGAAGAGCTTCAGCTTGCCTTAGTTAGGATGCAACAGGAGAAGAAGGCTTGGAAGAACAAGTGTCAGACTTTAGAAATGTCCTACCAAGAAGATTTAAAAGAGAAGGGTGACCTGATCGAGATTATTAAGAGTTGTGATGTAGAGATGATGGAGAGGCAATAGGATTTATTTTCCTCTAGAGCTCGATCAGAACTTAGTCACTCACTTCTTGACTCTGTTGATTGGAAAAAGGTCACTGACAGATATGCAGAAGAGAACAAGCAGTTGAAGGCTCAGATTGCAAGACTCACAGGAAAGTGTCAGCATGTGGAGTGATCTTCATTAGCGTTGCCTTCTTAGGATATTAGATTCTATCTTCTCTTGTACTTGGGATTTTTGAAACTTGTACTAAAAAGTTGTAATCCATTTTTGAAGTTATTATAATGAGATTTTCAGTATTTCAAAATGTGTTAGTACTATAGTATTTTCAAATTGTCTATAATTCTTTGAGTCCCTTGAAATATTAATAATAATAAAATAAATCACGTGAATTACATATCATACATCATCTTGTACATATATCTTGCATTTCTGTTCATACCCAGGTGTCTTACTGTGTTTCTCTGACTTTGTTCAACAAGTTGTCTCACCGGTACAATACTCAGGCTAATTCCAGGAAGAAAATGGAGAATCTTGAACAAGAGAATCACGAGCTACGCGAAGAAGTTATTGCTTTGAAGACCGGTATGACTAATATGACTGCTTTGATAGAATCATTGGTGTCTGCTTAGAATCAGCCACCACTTGTTCCTCCTTTTGCTCAGCTATAACAAACAATGATTGCTTTTGAGGACCATTGGTCCCTGTTTCTATTACTCCAGTTACTGCTGCATAGAACCGTATGCCTCAGGGTTACCCGTGGGGGATGCCAAAAAATTTCATGCCAGAAGGGTATAATCTTGATGTTCAAGTCGCTCCAGTTGTTCAAGTTGCTGCTACTCCTGCACCTCATGTGGTGTATGTTACTCCTGCTGCTAGAAATGAGATCCACTATATTGCACCTCCTTCGGTAAATGCTATGTCGTTTGTTAATGATGAAGTTTATCATCGTGTTCCTCCACCGAGTGAAAGTGTGGGTTTCTATGACCGGTTGGATGAATTTCAAGACCAGCTCAATGAGATGCAGAAAGAAATGAAGGCCCTTCGAGGAAAAGAATTATTTGGACAGAACGTCAGTGAACTCTGCCTAGTTCCCAACATAAAGGTGCCAGCAAATTTTAAAGTGTCGGAATTTGAAAGGTACAAGGGAAACTCTTGTCCTTGTGACCACCTCGTGATGTATATCAGGAAAATTTCTACCCATACTGATGATCAGCGTTTGCTCATTCATTTCTTCCAAGATAGTTTAACTGGTGCTACTCTGAAGTGGTATATGAGTTTGTACAGTAGCAGTATCCGCACCTTCAATGATCTAGGGGAAGCCTTCATCAAGCAGTATAAGTATAATATGTTCATGGAACCTTATCATGACCAGTTAATGGCAATGGCTCAGAGAGACAATGAGTCGTTCAAAGAATATATGCAGCGTTGGTGCGAGATAGCTGCCCAGGTGGTGCCACTTATGGGAGAATAAGAAATGACCAAGGTCTTTCTGAAAACCCTCTGTCATTTTATTATGAAAGGATGGTCGCCAATGCGCCGAGTGATTTCACTGAAATGGTGAGCATGGGCGTTCATTTAGAAGAGGTTGTCAAAGAAGGGCGCTTGACAAAGGATGAAGGGACGAAGAAGTCATTATATGGGTTCTCTCAAAATAAAGAAAGAAAGAAAGTGAAGCGAATGATGTTATTGGGGAAAGGAAGATTAGGCCACCTAGAAGACATCTTTGGTACCAGCAACAGGTTGCTTATGTGACTCCAGTTGTCAATGCAGCTCTAATCATTGTTGCCTATCGAAGACCACCTCCTCAGGGAAATCAAGGACAAAGTCAGAAGAGATAGGTTTTTGATTCTATTCTAATGATTTATGCATAGTTGTTACCGGCTTTGATTCAGAAGAAGTTGATTTAGACCAGGCCTCCCCCTGTTATACCTTTACCTCTACCCTGGTATTATAAGGCAGACCAGACGTGCGATTTTCATCAAGAAGCCCCAGAGCACAACATTGAGAACTGTTATCCTTTAAAATCTGAAGTACAAAAGATGGTGAGATATGGCCTCTTATCCTTTATAGATGTTGGTCCTAACGTGAAAGATAATCCTTTGTCAAAGCATGGAGGAGCAAATGATGTAAATATGGTTGCTGGTTGTCCTGGGGACTTCCAGATTTTTTATATCAACCTGGTTATAGGGGATTTGGTAAAAATGTATGTTGATCTCTGTTAATTTAGCTACTATACATACGACCATGGTGGTTATGGTATTTGCAGTACAGATAAACAGGGATGTGATAAGATAAAAGTTGATCTTCAGGAAATGATAGATGAAGGCCTCATTCATATAATTAGGCCAAGGGAATAGTACGAAGAAAATGTGAATATGATCTTTGGATATCCTGGAGAATTCCGGATTTTTGACGTGAATCATATGAATGACGATTTGATACAGTTACACGCTACCTTCTGTCATATGGATGGTCAAGAAGAACACCATTATTGGTCTTTCCATATTTGCTGCAGAGATTCTCGTGGTTGTTCCGTTGTGAAAAAGGGTGTTCGGATGTTATTGGACAATGGTACTATCAAAGTTTCTGGAAATAAAGATGATTACAAAGGAATTAACGTGATTGAAGACTGCTCGACCGAGATTGTGTCAGATGATGAATATGCTTCTACAGATGAATTCTTTTCCTCAAATGAAGATATGTTCTCCAGCAATGATTCTATAATGTCTAAGTATTCTAAAGAAGGGGTGAATGTTATGGTGCCTTTTTTTGGTGTTCCCATCCCTATAGATATTGAATACCATAGCAAGCCAGTTGTTGCTCCAGTGGTGATTTGCTTGCCGGGTCCTGTTCCTTACGAATCAAACATAGTTGTGCCATATTGTTGTACCCCAAAATTTACCCTCTTTATTTCGACATGTTTGGCTTACATTTCACTATTACATACACGCATATCATTGGTTCTATGGTTATGGGATCAAGGTATATATATCAAGCTTTGTCAGGTTACAAGTGACGTTTATTTCGCCAATGGATGTTCTCAAAGTATTTTTCGTGCTGAAGATCGATTCGCCGTTTCGCAACGATTCGGGGTTCAAAGATTCACAGGTCCAACTCGGCGCGTCATACTCAGGTGTTTTTTCGCCAAGATACCCCTGATAACATATTCTCAAATTCAGGTTTGGCTCGAGAGCAAATTCTTTAAAGAAGGTCTCCGAATGTGCGATTTTTCTCGAAGAAATATGGTGAAAAAGTGTGCTGAAAGTGCAATTTTTACGCACTAAAAAATTCATAACTTGAAGATCGTGGCCCATTTTGAACCTGTTCCGTTGGCCAAAATTCCTTCTTGACGTCATCTACGTTTTCATCTCTCACGGCTGGAAGCCAATTTCGATGAGAAAGTCTTCAAAAATGCGGATTTATCAAGTATTTTCGTACAGAAAATTTGTGACAGAAGTTTATTTGCATCATGTTCAGAAAATCATAACTTGGTCTATTTTCATCGTATCGAGCTGATTCAGGCGCCAAAATTTCACAAATTGAGTTGGCTCCGTTTTCACAGGAGGTATCGAGTTTAAACGGTATCCAAAAGGCCTTCATTTTTTTCCCAAAGAGTGTGTGACGTGCCGAAAATCCTGAATGCTGAATATTATTTTATCTGAGTCGAAACTTCGAAAATTCATAACTCGGTCAATTTTATCGGATCGAGCCCATATTTTTACACAAGGTCACTGACTCATAGATCTGCAACTTTGCTTCCAGAGTCGAGACCTGGTTCTGCTCCAATCAATACCAGTGTTTTATTGAAGAACGTGTCAGAGTTGACATCGGAGCCCAAAATAAGTTTGTCTGAGGCGAAACTTCAAAAATTCATAATTAATTCACTGTTTATCCGATTGAGCCCATTTTAGGACAGGAGTTTGTTCTCGATGTCGGCTACATTTTGTTTTCACATTTCAACTTCAAAAATTTCACTTAATCCTCTGTGATTTAGCCTGGAACGTGACGGACTCAAGTGAATAAAAATCTGCACTATTGCTTGTGGTTATTGGAGGCCCAATTGCATATCCAAAGCCCATATGTTTGCTCTTATTTCCATTATATAATCTCATTCTTTTCACACAAACACAAAATGAAAAATAAAATCTTTGCCACAACCCTGTCAAAATATCAAATTCTTTCAAGAACCCTAAAAATCTTGAAATCCTTGTTACAAACCCTCATCTCACTACAAACAAGTCATCCTTGTTACAAACTCTCATCTCACTACAAACAAACCATCCTTGTTACAAACCCCCATCTCACTACTTCTTCAGTAAGGGTAAGGCTAGTTTGATCTCCATGATCAAAAGGGTGTAGAAGCATTCATACATGCCATATCGGTTTTAACATTACAAAATTTTATATATTTGCTTTATTTGTATTTAATGATATAATAATTTATTTAATGTGTTCATAGATTCAACACTGCAGATTTAGACAGGGTCCCATGCAGGGTTATTACAAAACACTAAGACCGGATCATAACAACCACCAATGCATGGCGAGACAGACATCCTGAGAAGGTTAAGGGCGTGGGTTTAACACCCACTCCTATTGGTTTTTCTTTTCTTCCTTTTTATTTATCCTTTTTACCTATTTTCATTCTTCTTGTTTAAAACTTTTATCATAAAACCTAATATTTTTCACAAACCTTTGATTTTTTTATAATAAACTTTAATAATTAATTTTAGGTTTTTTTAATTTAATTTTAGGTTTTAAATTAATTTTTGGTTCAACATCCACCCATGACATTTGCATTATTTGTATTTTCTAACCCTACTTTTCATTGATGTTTCTTCCCCTATCTATTTTTTGGCAAACTTAATTCTTTCTTGTTAATCATTACACATAAACTTTTTTTAAACCTTTTTTTTAATTAAAATTAATTAGGTTTTAGGTTTTTTAATTAACCCTTTTTTTTTCAAAATTAACATTTTTTTAATTAAAATTAATTAGATTTTTAAGTTTTTTAATTAACCCTTTTTTTCAAAATTAACCTTTTTTTTAATTCGAACTAATTAGGATTTAGGTATTTTAATTAACTTTTTTCAAAATTAAATTTTTTTTATTAATTAAAATTAATTAGGTTTTTTTAGGTTTATTTAATTAATTATCATAAATCATTTTTTTCATAAAAAATCACCAAAATATTTTCTTTGCTATTTTCATCTTATTTTTATTTTCCTAGATAAAGTGTATAGGGCGCATTCAACTGTAATATCATAGATTTATTTTTCCCGCTTTTTTTTATCATTATCATGTAATTGCTTCCGGAATGTAATAGTTTTTAAGATTTCTTTTCCGTACTCTTCACTATTATGTAACTACCCCAAAGCTCTGTAATAGCTTAGGTTTATATTTTCGCCTTTACCTTCTGCTACTATATTTTATGCAATGCTTAGATTAATAGGATTGTATGGAAAGATAAAAGTGAACGATAGAAAACCCTAATTGTAAGATAAATAACCGAACTGAATCATTTGCACACTTGCACCCTTAGAGTATTCCTCACTTGGTTGCCTCGGAAAACAATGGTCATGTCCCTTGAACATAGGGATATCTTAGCAAAGACCCTCGGTATAAAAGTCATCATAAAGATCATAGTCCTTCAATGTCCCTCGAGTTTCCTACGAGAAATGATCTTGTCCCTCGATGTTGCCTACGAATATATGATGACAGTCCCTTCGAAATGCTAAGGTATCCTTATATATTGCCTTAAATGACCATTTCGTCCCTTTCGATAGTCCCTCAAATTCCAACGATAGGGCTACCTACTCCTTAATAGTAGGATAGCACTGTCTAAAGGAAACAAGAAAACGAACAGTCTTTTTCAAGTAGGTAGAAAATCTTAAGTACTTGCTCAAAATAATAAAAACTCTTTTACACAAACACTTTCAAAATAATTTTCAAAAATAACTTCGTCACACTCTTGAGGACAGATACAAGGGTTATCACGAAGTTAAACAAAAACGTTTCAAAACATATAAAAGAAACTTAAAAATGAGCAAGTATCTATAAGTCTGTAGATAACTACGGATGGAAAGGGTGCTAACACCTTCCCTTTCCATAATCTACCCCCTTACTCAAAAATGTCGAAAAAAGGTATTTTTTTGTTCTTTTCACCCTTTCCTTTGTTGGATAAAAGAAAAGTCGGTGACGACTCTTGCTTACCGCATATTTGCGAATATAAAACACAAACCAGTATAACAGTCGATTCTGCCACCGTATCACAGAACTGGCAACTCTGCTGGGGAGAATTATAAAGTGGGATTTACCTTAAGGTCTAGATCATTTTAAATTGCTTTCTTTATTTTCCTTGACTGCTTTATCTTTGAGGCATTGTTGGGGTATTCTTGTAAAGATCCTACACCCGGATCTGGGGACACTTTTTATGTAAACAAAAATAGATCGTGGAGATTGTACGGCATATAACGATATGGTTGAAGCGATAGATGTGTTGGTGTGACACTTTGGTTGGTACTGGTATCCCTTGTGTCGAATCAATGAGAATACGGGGCCGCCGCGTTGTGTCGTGAAGCACTAACGAACCTTAGAACCTTAGTTGAACAAACTTGGCAATTAGAAAGTAGTGAAATATTCGGCCTCGGTATAAATCTAAGGATTGGTTGATACTCGATGCTACACTCATTGACATCAGACTTTCGGGATATTTCAGCCGCAAGAAAAGATTACCTGAGCTGAAACAATGCCCGATAAAGGATGATCAATGATATTGAGAATCCTTAGAACCCGATTACTTTTCTAAGACAGGTTTGAAACCAACTAAACTTCAAGAGGGTACTTACCTATGGAATCCATGCAAGCTTAAACCTAAGGCTACTTGTGTGACTTGTTTGGTTTCTTTGCCTAACAATTTGAACTCGTTGCAGGGCTTTGTTTATATTCCTTGCAGGACCTTGTTTGTATAAATCCAATAAATTGGTTTCTTACCTTGCATTTTTGCTTGATGCATAGCAAACACATCATAGCATCATAACATGACATATCATACTAACCATTTCAAGGATGTCGAGGGCTTGTGATGCGGGTTATGATGAACCAGACGTCTAACAAGGGACAAGGGGATTTATTTTCCTTTAGCCAATATCGTCAAAAGACCAAAAAACGATAACTTGAGTAAGGGGCTATGACCCACTTGATATGGTGAGCTTGACTCTCGTAGAAGGACATTCGACGATACAAAGTTCTTCAATCAAAGCTGCAAATTTCAACTTCTGACATTTTCTTGTTTACCCCCCCGTGAGATCCTTGAAAACAATGCATACATATATCATACATGTCATTGCATAAGCAGGTTTCAAAGCAGGCATCTCATGTTCTCGCTGTTTATTTCAGCAATGACTCTCAAACAAGACAACAGATATCTCCAAACTCAAGAAGTCCAGTTCATGGAAATGTTCCTGAACCTATTCAAGGGGCAGGAAGATTTGAAAGCACTCCTCGTTGGGAGCCCGGCCAAGAAAAATCTTGAAGACAATAAGGATGAACGGTTTGAACAACTGCAAGCTGAAATTGAAATAATGAGAACCCAGATGTTGGGGCATAGGGCTCTTATCCAAGGCCTAGCACGGGGACAAGAAGAGATGAGAGCCATTATCAAGAAACTTCATCAAGACGGCTGCAGTCGTATGAAGCAAGTAGTCGAGGTTGGGGACCAAGTCATTGATCAACCTTCGAGGAGACAAGAGTTTGGTTTGGTCAAGAGTGGACCTTTCCAAATTGCTACTACCTCACGGGTCCAACAACAACCTCGCCAAAAACAACGGGTTAATTAGAGTAAGCCGGATACACCCAAGAGGCAGTTTACCAAACTCAACATGCCGATGTCGCAAGTCTTGCAACACATGTTGAAGTTGAAGTTGGTCACTGTGATACGGTGGGAGAACTGACTTGATTGTTTTGCGTTTTGTGTTTGCAAATGTTGCGGTTTAGCAAGATTCGCCACCGACTTTTCTTTTATCCAATAAGAAAAGGTGAAAAAGCACAAGAAAGACCTTTAGAGATGTTTTCTTGAGTTCGGGGGGTAGGTTATGAAAAGGGAAGGTATTAGCACCCTTTTCATCCATGGTTTTCCATGCATGGGCTCTTAGTTACTTGCTAGATCACTTGATTTTGTTTGAATGTGCTTTGTGATGTGGGTTTTGAAAGTATTTTGAAAATGTGACTTTGTAATGATTCTCGTTTCAATAAGAACGCATACAAAGTGTTTGTTTCGAAAATAGTTCAAAGATGTGTTTGTGAGATGTGTTTTTTGAAAGTGATTTTGAAAAGGTGTATTCTTTGTAATGGTTCTCGTTTCTATAAGAACGCGTACAAAGTGTTTGTCTTTTGAAAATGTTTCAAATTGAGAGTGTTGGTGCATTAAATGTTTTTGTTGTGAGCAAGTGAGTATTTAAAATCGAATCTACCTACTCGAAAGGTCTTAAATGTGCTTTTCCTCCTCCTTTACTCAGAAATGTCAAAAAAAGGTATTTTTTTGTTCTTTTCACCCTTTCCTTTGTTAAATAAAAGAAAAGTCGATGACGACTCTTGCTTACCGCATATTTGCGAATACAAAACACAAACCAGTATAACAGTCGATTCTGCCACTGTACACAGAACTGGCGACTCTGCTGGGGAGAATTATAAAGTGGGGTTTACCTTAGGGTCTAGATCATTTTAAATTGCTTTCTTTGTTTTCCTTGACTACTTTATCTTTGAGGCTTTGTTGGGGTATTCTTGTAAAGATCCTACACCCGGATCTGGGGACACCTTTTATGTAAACAACAATAGATTATGGAGATTGTACGGCGTATAACGATATGGTTGAAGCGATATATGTGTTGGTGTGACACTTTGGTTGGTACCGGTATCCCTTGTGTCGAATCAAGGAGAATACGGGGCCGCCGCATTGTGTCGTGAAGCACTAACGAACCTTAGAACCTTAGTTGAACAAACTTGGCAATTAGAAAGTAGTCAGATATCCGGCCTCGGTATAAATCTAAGGATTGGTTGATACTCGATGCTACACTCATTGAGATCAGACTTTCGGGATATTTCGGCTGCAAGAAAAGATTACCTGAGCTGAAACAATGCCCGATAAAGGATGATCAATGATATTGAGAATCCTTAGAACCCGCTTACTTTTCTAAGACAGGTTTGAAACCAACTAAACTTCAAGAGGGTACTTACCTATGGAATCCATGCAAGCTTAAACCTAAGGCTACTTGTGTGACTTGTTCGCTTTCTTTGCCTAACAATTTGAACTCGTTGCAGGGCTTTGTTTATATTCCTTGCAGGACCTTGTTTGTATAAATCCAATAAATTGGTTTCTTACCTTGCATTTTTGCTTGATGCATAGCAAACACATCATAGGATCATAACATGACATATCATACTAACCATTTCAAGGATCTTGAGGGCTTGTGATGCAGGTTATGATGAACCATACGTCTAGCAAGGGACAAGGGGATTTATTTTCCTTTAGCCAATGTCGTCAAAAGACCAAAACACGATAACTTGAGTCAGGGGCTATGACCCACTTGATATGGTGAGCTTGACTCTCGTAGAAGGACATTCGACGATACAAAGTTCTTCAATCAAAGCTGAAAATTTAAACTTCTGACATTTTCTTGTTTACCCCCCCCCCCCCCCCCCCCCGCGAGATCCTCGAAAACAATGCATACATATATCATACATGTCATTGCATAAGCAGGTTTCAAAGCAGGTCTCTCATGTTCTCACTGTTTATTTCAGCAATGACTCTCAAACAAGACAACAGATATCTCCAAACTCAAGAAGCCCAGTTCATGGAAATGTTCCTGAACCTATTCAAGGGGCAGGAAGATTTGAAAGCACTCCTCGCTGGGAGCCCGGCCAAGAAAAATCTTGAAGACAATAAGGATGAACGGTTGGAACAACTAAAGCTAAAATTGAAATAATGAGAACCCAGATGTTGGGGCAGAGGGCTCTTATCCAAGGCCTAGCCCGGGGACAAGAAGAGATGAGAGCCATTATCAATAAACTTCATCAAGACGGCTGCAGTCGTATGAAGCAAGTAGTCGAGGTTGGGGACCAAGTCATTGATCAACCTCCAAGAAGACAAGAGTTTGGTTTGGTCAAGAGTGGACCTTTCCAAATTGTTACTACCTCACGGGTCCAACAACAATCTCGCCAAAAACAAGGGGTTAATTAGAGTAAGCCGGATACACCCAAGAGGCAGTTTACCAAACTCAACATGCCGCTGTCGCAAGTCTTGCAACACATGTTGAAGTTGAAGTTGGTCATTGTGATACAGTGGGAGAACTGACTTAATTGTTTTGCGTTTTGTGTTTGCAAATGTTGCGGTTTAGCAAGATTCGCCACCGACTTTTCTTTTATCCAATAAGGAAAGGTGAAAAAGCACAAGAAAGACCTTTAGAGATGTTTTCTTGAGTTCGGGGGGTAGGTTATGAAAAGGGAAGGTATTAGCACCCTTTTCATCCATGGTTTTCCATGGGCTCTTAGTTACTCGCTAGATCACTTACTTTTGTTTGAATGTGCTTTGTGATGTGGGTTTTGAAAGTATTTTGAAAATGTGACTTTGTAATGATTCTCGTTTCTATAAGAACGCATACAAAGTGTTTGTTTCGAAAATAGTTCAAAGATGTGTTTGTGAGATGTGTTTTTTGAAAGTGATTTTGAAAAGGTGTATTCTTTGTAATGGTTCTCGTTTCTATAAGAACACGTACAAAGTGTTTGTCTTTTGAAAATGTTTCAAATTGAGAGTGTTGGTGCATAAAATATTTTTGTTGTGAGCAAGCGAGTATTTAAAAGCGAATCTACCTACTCGAAAGGTCTTAAATATGCTTTTCCTTCTCCTTTACTCAGAAATGTCGAAAAAAGGTATTTTTTTTGTTCTTTTCACCCTTTCCTTTGTTTGATAAAAGAAAAGTCGGTGACGACTCTTGCTTACCGCATATTTGCGAATACAAAACACAAACCAGTATAACAGTCGATTCTGCCACCAGACACAGAACTGGCGACTCTGCTGGGGAGAATTATAAAGTGGGGTTTACCTTAGGGTCTAGATCATTTTAAATTGCTTTCTTTGTTTTCCTTGACTGCTTTATCTTTGAGGCTTTGTTGGGGTATTCTTGTAAAGATCCTACACCCGGATCTGGGGACACTTTTTATGTAAACAACAATAGATCATTGAGATTGTACGGCTTATAACGATATGTTGAAGCGATAGATGTGTTGGTGTGACACTTTGGTTGGTACCGGTATCCCTTGTGTCGAATCAAGGAGAATACGGGGCCGCCGCGTTGTGTCGTGAAGCACTAACGAACCTTAGAACCTTAGTTGAACAAACTTGGCAATTAGAAAGTAGTGAGATATCAGGCCTCGGTATAAATCTAAGGATTGGTTGATACTCGATGTTGCACTCATTGAGATCAGACTTTCGGGATATTTCGGTCGCAGGAAAAGATTACCTGAGCTGAAACAATGCCCGATAAAGGATGATCAATGATATTGAGAATCCTTAGAACCCGGTTACTTTTCTAAGACAGGTTTGAAACCAACTAAACTTCAAGAGGGTACTTACCTATGGAATCCATGCAAGCTTAAACCTAAGGCTACTTGTGTGACTTGTTTGCTTTCTTTGCCTAACAATTTGAACTCGTTGCAGGGCTTTGTTTATATTCCTTGCAGGACCTTGTTTGTATAAATCCAATAAATTGGTTTCTTACCTTGCATTTTTGCTTGATGCGTAGTAAACACATCATAGCATCATAACATGAGATATCATACTAACCATTTCAAGGATCTCGAGGGATTGTGATGCAGGTTATGATGAACCAGACGTCTAGCAAGGGACAAGGGGATTTACTTTCCTTTAGCCAATGTCGTCAAAAGACCAAAACACGATAACTTGAGTCAGGGGCTATGACCACTTGATATGGTGAGCTTGACTCTCGTAGAAGGACATTCGACGATACAAAGTTCTTCAATCAAAGCTGAAAATTTCAACTTCTGACATTTTCTTGTTTACCCCCCCCCCCCCCCCCCCCGCGAGATCCTTGAAAACGATGCATACATATATCATACATGTCATTGCATAAGCAGGTTTCAAAGCAGGTCTCTCATGTTCTCGCTGTTTATTTTAGCAATGACTCTCAAACAAGACAACAAATATCTCCAAACTCAAGAAGCCCAGTTCATGGAAATGTTCCTGAACCTATTCAAGGGGCAGGAAGAGTTGAAAGCACTCCTCGCTGGAAGCCCGGCCAAGAAAAATCTTGAAGACAATAAGGATGAACGGTTGGAACAACTGCAAGCTGAAATTGAAATAATGAGAACCCAGATGTTGGGGCAGAGGGCTCTTATCCAAGGCCTAGCCCGGGGACAAGAAGAGATGAGAGCCATTATCAAGAAACTTCATCAAGACGGCTGCAGTCGTATGAAGCAAGTAGTCGAGGTTGGGGACCAAGTCATTGATCAACCTCCGAGAAGACAAGAGTTTGGTTTGGTCAAGAGTGGACCTTTCCAAATTGCTACTACCTCACGGGTCCAACAACAACCTCGCCAAAACAACGGGTTAATTAGAGTAAGTCGGATACACCCAAGAGGCAGTTTACCAAACTCAACATCCCGCTGTCGCAAGTCTTGCAACACATGTTGAAGTTGAAGTTGGTCACTGTGATACGGTGGGAGAACTGACTTGATTGTTTTGCGTTTTGTGTTTGCAAATGTTGCGGTTTAGCAAGATTCACCACTGACTTTTCTTTTATCCAATAAGGAAAGGTGAAAAAGCACAAGAAAGACCTTTAGAGATGTTTTCTTGAGTTCGGGGGGTAGGTTATGAAAAGGGAAGGTATTAGCACCCTTTTCATCCATGGTTTTCCATGGGCTCTTAGTTACTCGCTAGATCACTTGCTTTTGTTTGAATGTGCTTTGTGATGTGGGTTTTGAAAGTATTTTGAAAATGTAACTTTGTAATGATTCTCGTTTCTATAAGAACGCATACAAAGTGTTTGTTTCGAAAATAGTTCAAAGATGTGTTTGTGAGACGTGTTTTTGAAAGTGATTTTGAAAAGGTGTATTCTTTGTAATGGTTCTCGTTTCTATAAGAACGTGTACAAAGTGTTTGTCTTTTGAAAATGTTTCAAAGTGAGAGTGTTGGTGCATAAAATGTTTTTGTTGTGAGCAAGCGAGTATTTAAAAGCGAATCTACCTACTCGAAAGGTCTTAAATGTGCTTTTCCTCCTCCTTTAGATGTTGTTATCTTACCATTGATTTGGTAAGAAGCCCCGTCGTTGGATGCGAAGGGACTAGCATGGTACGTTTGTATAGTCATAGAAGGAAACCTATGAGACGTTTTAGCAATGTTGTTTAGGGACTAGATCGTTTATCGAAGGCAACATCGAGGATCATCGAGGGACTACGATCTTTTATCGAGGGTCTTTACTAAAACGCCCATGTTCGAGGGTCATGACTATTTTTTCCGATAGGCCACAAGTGGGGATTACCCTAAGGGTGCTAGTGTGTAAAGTGTGTTAGTTTGCATGCATTTTGTCTTGTATTTTAAAGTCATCTATTTATTGATTTTATCTTGCCATACATCCTATTTACTAGCAATATATTTTAAAGCGATAAGTTGCAGAAATGTAAAGTCCTACGCTATTACAATATTTAGGGGATGGGGGTATATATTTATGAAGTGGGGTTGCAAATAAAATTAAATCTTAAATTACTATTACAACCATATTGAAATGTACAGTATAAGAAAGAAAAAATATTTGTTTAGAAAAATGTTTTTGTCTCAATGAAAAAGAAATAAATTAATAAAAGAAAGAAAATATTTTTATGTCTTTTTATGTTAATAAAAGAAGAGTTAATATTAAAAATGATAAAAAGAAAAATAAATGAAAGATAGGAACAGCGTGCTGCTGCAAGCAAAACAACAAGGATCAGAAGTTCTGAAGTCAGGCGCATGGTGACTCAGAAGGAAGCGTCAGTGGGTATCAGAAGTTCTGAGTTGGTAAACTCTGAGGTCCTGCAAGACACGTTAGAGGGAAAACACAGAAGTTCTGGATTGCTATGTGCTAAACTTATGAATGTTAGAACAGTGAGAAAACCTTAGAAGCTTTGTGTGCGTCAAAACAGTAGGAAGAACTCAGAAGTTATGTATGGTACTAAGACAGTGAACGAACAACCAGCAACTCAGTGTTATCAGCATGTAAGAATCAGAAGTTCAGTTTGTGTTAACAGCGCATAGAAATCAGAAGTTCTAAGTGTTAAAACAGTGAGTGAACATCAGAAGTTTTGTATTGTGCTAAGCCAGTGAGTGAATAATCAGTAGTTCAGCATGTTATCAGTGCATGAAAATCAGAAGTTCTAAGTATTAAAATAGTGAGTGAACATCAGAAGTTCAGTGTGCATTAACAGTGAGGAGAACTCAGAAGTTGTGTTGTGCTAAAGCTGTGAGTGAATGTTGAAGTTCTATACCACATTTTAACTCTTGATCAGCACATCAGTAATTTATTCAATTCTTAATAAACAGCAAATCAGAAGGATAATATCACAATAGTTTATAGAAGTTCTAATCCTAAATCTGAGTCTAGCCCTAATCAAGAAGTTCTGATCCACGGTTTTTTCTACTTATGCAATGATATGTAAAACATTAATACTATGATATTTACATATTAATGATGTTCTGAATGAAAAAAATGCAAAGTCAGAAAGACTTACCTTGAATCCGGAGTGTGGGCTTGGAGCTTTGAGTTGCTGCCTTTAGATGTTCTGGAATCAGCAAGAGTAACGAAAGAGAAAATGCCAAGTCCTTTGATTCAAAAGGAAGAACAAAGGTTTGGTTTTCTGTTGGGGATTTCTGGGTTTTTATGAAGGTTTCACAACTTTCTTTTCTCTCCCTTTTTTGCCAATCTCTCTCCAAAAGCCAGCCCTTTGCAAGTGTGATGGAGCAACGTATTTATAGATGAATTTGTTGTGGTTTTGGGGGGAAAAAACATATGGGATTTGAACTTTTGGCACACTGTTCCATTGCTTTTTTATCACAGCTTTTTGTATTTGGTGCAAATACAAGATTTGGGAAAATACAGGCATGGACTAGATTAACTGTTGGTTAGAGTACTGTACTGTAGCAGTGCAGTAGGTTGTTTAAACGAGGTCTTGGGATTTGGTGATGTTCTGATTGCAGAAGATCAAAAACGTAACCTCCAAATGCTGAAGGGGCATGTTCTGACCAGAGCGTTGACCATAGCCTCCTGTTGTACCCCAAAATTTGCCCTCTCATTTTATCAAGATCTCCCCTCACAAGACTCTTTGGACCCCAGACCAAGCTAGGGCTTGCACTGCTCAAGACATCTCCTTACATTGTTGACCTAAATTAGGGTTTGAGTTTGCATAAGGAATTTTGGACTTCTAATCGTAGCTTTGTTTTCCCCCTTTTTTTATCATTATCATGTAATTGCTTCTGGAATGTAATAGTTTTTAGGATTTCTTTTCCGCACTCTTTACTATTATGTAACTACCCCAAAGCTCTGTAATAGCTTAGGTTTACATTTCCGCCTTTACCTTCTGCTACTATATTTTATGCAATGCTTAGATTAATAGGATTGTATGGAAAGATAAAAATGAACGATAGAAAACCCTAATTGCAAGATAAATAACTGAACTGAATCATTTGCACACTTGTACCCTTAGGGTATTCCTCACTTGGTTGCCTCGGAAAATAATGGTCATGTCCCTCGAACGTAGGGATATCTTAGCAAAGATCTTTGGTATAAAAGTCATCATAAAGATCATAGTCCTTCAATGTCCCTCGAGTTGCCTACGAGAAATGATCTTGTCCCTCGATGTTGCCTACAAATATATGATGACAGTCCCTTCAAAATGCTAAGGTATCCTTACATGTTGCCTTCAATGACAATTTCGTCCCTTTCGATAGTCCCTCAAATTCCAATGATAAGGCTACCTACTCCTTAATAGTAGGATAACACTGTCTAAAGGAAACAAGAAAACAAACAGTCTTTATCGAGTATGTAGAAAATCTTAAGTACTTGCTCAAAACAATAAAAATTCTTTTACACAAACACTTTCAAAATAGTTTTTAAAAACAACTTCGTCACACTCTTGAGGACAGATACAAGGGTTATCACGAATTTAAACAAAAAAAATTCAAAACACACACAAGCAATTTAAAAATGAGCAAGTATCTAAGAGTCTGTAGATAACTACGGATGGAAAGGGTGCTAACACATTCCATTTCCATAATCTACCCCCTTACTCAGAAATATTGAAAAAAGGTATTTTTCTGTTCTTTTCACCCTTTCCTTTGTTGGATAAAAGAAAAGTCGGTGGCGACTCTTGCTTACCGCATATTTGTGAATACAAAACACAAACCAGTATAACAGTCGGTTCTGCCACCGTATCACAGAACTGGCGACTCTGCTGGGGAGAATTACAAAGTGGGGTTTACCTTAGGGTCTAGATCATTTTAAATTGCTTTCTTTGTTTGCCTTGACTGCTTTATCTTTGAGGCTTTGTTGGGGTATTCTTGTAAAGATCCTACACTAGGATCTGGGGACACTTTTTAGGTAAATAACAATAGATCGTTGAGACTGTACGGCGTAGAATGATACGGTTGAAGCGATAGTTTTATTGGTGTGACACTTTGGTTGGTACCGGTATCCCTTGTGTCGAATCAAGGAGAATACGGGGCCGCCGCGTGGTGTTGTGAAGCACTAACGAATCTTAGAACCTTAGTTCAACAAACGTGGCCATTAGAAAGTAGTGAGATAGTCGGCCTCGGTATAAAGCTGAGGATTGGTTGATACTCGATTCTACACTCATTGAGATTAGACTTTCGGGATATTTCGGCCGTAAGAAAAGATTGCCTGAGCCGAAACAATGCCCGATAAAGGATGATCAATGATATTGAGAATCCTTAGAACCCGATTACTTTTCTAAGACAGGTTTGAAACCAACTACACTTCAAGAGGGTACTTACATATGGAATCCATGCAAGCCTAAACCTAAGGCTACTTGTGTGACTTGTTTGCTTTCTTTGCCTAACAATTCGAACTTATTGCAGGGCTTTGTTTGTATTCCTTACAGGACCTTGTTTGTATAAATCCAATAAATTGGTTTCTTACCCTGCATTTTTGCTTGATGCATAACAAACACATCATAGCATCATAACATGACATATCATACTAACCATTTCAGACGGTGTACCACAATGTTTGCATCAAGTCTCGGCATGTCTTCATACGACTAGGAAAAGACTTCAACATAATCGTGTAACAACTGAATTAGACGCTCCTTGATACCGGGTTCCAGATTGGCACTCACTTTGACCTCTTTTTTGTCTTCTTCGGTACCTAGGTTGATTGTATCCACGGGTTCCTCGTGAGGTTGAATGGTTCTCTCTTCTTGTTGTAGCAGTCTGGCAAGTTCCCCTGGTACTTCACAATCTTCCTCACCTTCGTCTTCGGCTTGGTAGATTAGATTCTCAGAGTCACAAAAGGCCATAGCAGTATAGTTACCCATGGGATCCCGAATGGATGTATACCTGCATTGTGAGTGTGGGTGTCTATAAGGGTATAGCTATCTTTGAAAGAGAATAAAAGTGTAAAAGAAAAACAATGAGCACAAAAGTTTTATGCGAAAACGTCCATGATTCATTGATGTCATATGAAAATGAGATAATAACCCTTACAAATGGACCATTGTGCCTCGGGTAAGACACAAGGTTTTAAGAGTGCGAATTGTTTCAATATTACAGATCCAACAAAATGTAAAGACAAATTACTGTGGGATAAAGGTGATTGGGACAAAGTCTCTAGCCTCCCAATTGTTAAGCCATCCATTGACAGTTGGGAAGATCCAATCCTCCAGGTTGCAGCCATCTTCACCATCTTCTACCGCGTTGATTTCACGGTTGCTAATTTTCAAGGGTGGTCCCCTAACACGAGCACATCGTACAGCCTTTTGAGAACTTGAAGTGAAACCTAGGCCAAACTTGTCAGACTTATATGGGTATCTGGGAGTTATCCCCAGATAGTGCACCTTTCTTCCTCTATCACTACTTTGGCATCCTTCAGAGATGACATCCGGAGTGGAGGCCTTGTAATCTTGGGAAAAACCTTGGTCACTGCCACCTCTTGGGGGACCTCTTCAAAGTGTTGAAATGGAATTTCAATGAATTCACCATCTAATTCCATATATATGAAGGAATTGAGATGGCTGATCATGTATTCTTCCTCTCCATGACCAGTGATAATCTTCCCTTGAACTGGATACTTCAGCATTTGGTGCAACATAGAAGTAACAACGCTAGCATTGTGGATCCATGGTAGGCCTAGCAAGCAGGAGTATGAAGGGCGGATGTCCACTACATAAAAAGTTGAATTGAAACTTTGGGTTCCAACCTTTATGGGGATATCCACTTCCCCGTGCACCATCCTCTTCGAGCCGTCAAAATCCCTTACCACTATGTTACTTGGCTTCAAAGTCAACCCCTCACAGTCAAGTCTATCAAGAGCTTTTTTGGGTAATACATTCAGAGATGAGCCAGTGTCCACCAAAACATGAGCCAGAGTTGTGCCCCTACATTCCACTGAGACATGCAATGCCTCATTATGCTTCCTTCCCCTCGGCGTTAGATCAGCATCTGAAAAACCTAAGCCATTGTCCGCAATTAGGCTGGCTACGCAGTCTTGAAATTGATCGGCAGATGTCTCTTGAGGTACATGGGCAGTTTTTAAGAACTTCACCAAGGCTTTTGCATGTGCCTCGGAACATAGTAGCGATGCCAGCATAGAGATTTTAGAGGGAGTTTGCCCCAGTTGTTCAACTACATCGTAGTCGCTTCTCTTTATACTTTTTAAGATCTCCTCTATTTATTTCTTGGAGGTCTCAGGGATAGTCAATGACTGAGTCTTCATCCGGAAAAACTCAATCAGAACACCTTTTCCTCGAGTCTCGATTGACTCGGCAACAGGAGTGTCAGTAGGAATGATTACAGGGGTTGTAACGGCTTTGTCAATTGGAGTATTTGTAGAGATGATTATGGGTGTGGGAGTAACCTTTGGAGCAGTCACAGTGATAATTACGGGTCCAGAAACTACCTTTGGGGGAGCAATTTCTGGAGAAAAGATCCTACCACTTCGGGTGATTTTGCTAGTTCCTGCAATGTTACTGATGTCGGAGTTGGCTTTCTCAGAGCTTGAATCTTCGGCGATTGGCCAGTCCTATTTGACACCATGGTAATAGACATCCCCTCTATAATTCCATGGTATGTTTTTGTCTGATGTATAGGGGACTGGTCCAGGAATTGTGATTATTAGAGGAGCTGCTTTCGGAACTGATGTAATTCTAACGGGTCTTTTAGTAGAGACCCTGGAAGAATTGGCGGAAATGGTAATGATAGAAACATCTTCAAAAAGGATAGGTGGAATAGGAGTCTTCTCGAATAAAATTTCTTTATTATCTATTAGGCACGGAACGCCTGTTTTCAACAAATGACAACCGATTGGGGAGGACAAACAGAGATGGCAAACTTCACCACATCCCGAGAACACACCGGCATTTAACAAATTCATTTTTATGGTCAGAAGTGGGGTCATGAGTTCATCAATTGAAGTAACAGACAATCCTTCTTCAATGGCATTGGTATTGTGTCCATGTCTAGGCATAGGGGCAGAAATGATATTTGGATTTTCAGGCACATCGAACTCAATTTCTTTTGCTTCAATGAGGTCTTGTATTTTGTTCTTTAAAGCCCAACAGTTATTAGTATCGTGACCAGGACTTTCAGAGTGATATGCACAACGGGCATTGGGATGATAATGAGGAGATGTTGTATTGGGGTTTTTCGGAGATTCTTTCAAGGTCACCAAGTTGGATCTTAGTAGATGCGGTAATACTTGAGACGGGGTCATGTTGATTTTGGTGAACTGCCTGACTGGCCTTTCCATCCTCGGTTGATTATTTCTTTGCTGGTCATTTGCAGGCTTAGGAATCATAACAGCCCCCACCATTGGTCGGCGTTCGGCCCTATCTTGGTTTCTTTGCGGATATATAGCAGCCACCTCTTTCTTTCTGATGAAAGGCTTCCTTACAACTGTAGAAGAAGATGTGTCTTTCTGAATCTTTCCATTCTTTATACCGGCTTCTATCCTCTCTCTGGTCAGTATTAGTTCAGTAAAGCCTGCAGATGAACTTCCGATTAAATGATTAAAGAAGAGACCAGACAAGGTGCCCAAGAACATGTCTACCAATTCTCTCTCAAACAGAGGGGGTTGAACTCTTCCAGCCAAATCTCTCCATTTTTGTGCATAGTCTTTGAAACCCTCACTGAAAACCATGGCCATACTCTGGAGTTGAGTACGGGTAGGCGCCAGATCAGCATTGTACTGACATTGTTTGTAGAAAGCTGCAGTAGGATCTTCCCAATTATGAACATTGGCTCTTTCTAGTTGGTAAAACCACTCAAGTTGGGTTCCAGACAGACTGTCTTGGAAGAAGTGCACCCATAAGTCTTTATCAGCGGTGTGGGGTTGAATTTTCCTTACATATGACCGGAGATGCATTTTAGGGCATGAAACTCCGTCATACTTGGCGAATACAGGTGCTTTAAATTTAGGAGGAATCACAATCCCCGACACCAAACCCAATTCCTCAAAGTCCAAGCCAGGCACCTTTTGGATTTCCATCGCGCTCAAACGCTCTTCGAGATGTTTATACTTGTCATCAGCTGGAGGGTATTGTTCTTTAGAGTAGTCTTCTTCTTCCTCTTCCTCTTCTGATTCTGACGGGACAACTGTTTCCTTGCATTTACCATCTTGGTTGTCTCTTTCACCAGATGTTGTTGCAAAGTCCAAAGTCCTTCTTGTCTGCCCATGAAATCTTCTTCCCATGTTTAAGACTCTGGTTACCTTCTTTGTTTTATTTTTCCTCTCTTCAGCCAGCAAAGTCTTTAATTCTTCTTGTCCCTTGGCTAGGGTCAAGAGCAACTATTGAAATAGTGTATTCTGAGCTTGGAGGTCTTTCACTGTTTGCTCGAGATCTATCTTACTGAAATAAACAGTAGAGAGATGAGGATACTTGTTGCAAAAACCTGCTTATGTTATGATGAATGGTATATGCATATGCAATGTAGGCATTGAGAGTCTGCTCCTCATGAAGTAGCCTAGTGAACTCCAAAACCTTCTTCTCGCTTGCATACAATTGGGCTTTGAAAGTATCTCACTCTCCTTTGAGTTGTATCCAATCCCTTTGTAGGTCTTCAAGAGATATGGGCATGTCAAGATGTAGGATAGTGTATGGAACATCTCCCTCCATGACAGGCTCAATGATTACCGGGATAATGGAGGGGTAAGGCATCATAAGACTCTAAGCGCGAGTTCGTACCCATTTGAGGTAAGGCTCAAGAGGGATGGAATTCTTGTGCCCAAAGTCTTGCTATCCACCTTGTTTAACATCCTCCAAGCTCGGATAAATCTCTGGCGAAGACCTTGATAGTCGTTGTCATAGTCAAATACCAAACCTTGAATCAGCATCTCGTGCGGGCCATCTCTTAGGGCATAACCAAACTGTCTTAAGGCTAAACAAGGGTTGTAGGTGATTCCTCCCCTAATGCCAAGTAAAGGGACATTAGGAAATTCTCCACAACGATCGTCAATGATGACATTCTCTTTGGATCGGGAGCACCAATGAATGTCTGAATGTTTGAGCGTGATCAACCTTTGTGACCACTTTGAACCTTGCTCATTATTTAATACGGATTGGGGAAGATGAGAAATAAACCATCTTGCCAATAGAGGAGTGCAACACATAAGGACACCTCTTTTCCTCATCGTGCGAGTGTGAAAAGAGTGTAGGATATCTCCTAGTAATGTAGGCACCAGGTTGCGTGATATGAATATTTTGACGGTGTTCACATCTATGAGTTGGTCAGGATTTGGAAACAAAACCATCCCATAGATGAGGAGAGCCACAATTTCCTCAAAGGCTTGCAAGTCTAAGGAATTCCAACAGCTTTGGGCTTTCTCAAACAGGAACTTTGCTAGGAAACCTTTGACACCACTCCTTGTTTCCCAATGAGTTGTGACATCAGATGAGTACAAGTGTAGAGCTTGAGCAATCTCTTCTGGCTTTGGATCTCTTTCTGTACCGTTGAAAGGTAGTTGACTGAGAATGGGAATCCTCAAGAGTTGGGAGAATTCTTCCAAAGTAGGCACAAGTTGATAGTCGGGAAATGTGAAGCAATGGTGTAAAGGATCAAAGAACTGAAAAAGCACTTTCATCATGTCCTCATCTGTGTTGGAGGTGACCAAGTTGAGTAGGCGCCCATGTCTCTCGGTGAATGGAGAGTTTTCAGGAATCCTTGAAACTAGCTCCTTAAGTTTTGGAGGGATTCTCACAAGGTTGACTTGAGTAGTTTTCCTGCAAAGTGAATCCATATCCTACAAAACAAGAACAAAGATGAATCTCAAAATCCTAGAAATGGTTAGTTGATGTATATGATGTTCATGATGTTCATGATATTATGTACAAGTATGCATATACAAGCAAAGCAAACAAGTCCTCAGGTTTAGGCTTGCATGGAGTTTTATAGGTAAGTACCCTCTTGAAGTTTAGTTGGCTCAAACTTGTCCTAGTAATGGTAATTGGGTTCTAAGGAGCTCAATATCACTGGTTTGTTTCATTGGTCATTGTTTCAGCACAAGCCTCTTTAATGGCGACCGAAATATCCCAAGAAATCAAACCTCAATGAGTGTAGTATCGAGTATCTACCAACTTCGGACTGCACCAAAGCCGGTAATCTCACTACATCCTAAAGGCCAAGTTGGTCAAGTAAAGGTTCTTAAAAGTTCATTAGTGCTTTATAACATCACTCAGCGGCCTCGTATTCTCTTCGATTAACTCAAAGGCTACCGGTACCCACAAATATGTCGCACTAACGTAGCTATTGCTTAGACCATGTCGGTATACCCTGCACAGTTTCCACAACGTATTGCTACTTACCTATAATGTATCCCAAATCTGGGTGGAGTATTCAAACCCAAACAAAGAACCATAATGTAAATCATACAAGTCAAACAATTTAAGAAAGTAAATGTGATTTATCCCTAAGGTAACCCCACTTTTAGAATTATCCCCAGCAGAGTCACCAGTTCTGTGATACGGTGGGAGAACTGACTTGAAGGTTTTGAATTTGATCGCAAATGTTGCAGTTAGCAAGAGTCGCCACCGACTTTTATTTTATCCAAAAGGAAAGTAGAAAAAGCACAGGAAAGACCTTTGAGATTGTTTCTTGAGTTCGGGGGGGGGGGGGGGGGGATTATAAAAAGGGAAGGTATTAGCATCCTTTTTATCCATGGTTTTCCATGGGCTCTTAGTTACTTGCCAGATCACTTGCTTTTGTTTGAAATTATGCTTTGTGTGGTTTTTGAAAGTATTTTGTAAAGAGGTCATTGTTTAGGCAATCTTTGTAATGATTCTCGTTCGTAAGAATGTATACAAAGATGTTTGATCTTTTGAAAATGTTTTCAAGTTTTATAAGATGTTTTTTTTAAGTGTGTGTGATTGTTTTTAAAATAGCAAGGATGTTTGTTTTGAAATGGAGCAAGTAATTAGGAGCAATCTATCTACTCAAATGTCTTTCTTGTTCATTTTCTTTTCCTTTGACATTGTTGTCTTACCATTGATTTGGTAAGCAACCCTATCTTTGGATATAAACGGGATGGGCGTGGGTCATCGTATAGCCATGATTAGCAATGTTGCAAAGTATCTTAGCATTATTTTTGAGGGACTAAGATCATTTTGTAGAGGCAACTTTGAATAGCGTCATCGAGGGACTATGATCTTGTATTTGCTTGTTTTTGCTAAGATACCTTACATGCGTAATATGGCCATTTTGTAAGGCAGCCAAGTGGGATAACCCTAGGGGTGC
Source organism: Vicia faba (assembly GCA_948472305.1). Classification (NCBI taxonomy): domain Eukaryota; kingdom Viridiplantae; phylum Streptophyta; class Magnoliopsida; order Fabales; family Fabaceae; genus Vicia; species Vicia faba. The sequence continues at coordinate 1,506,918,045 of OX451735.1, read as the reverse complement.
TTGTGTGCAAGTGTGTTATTTTCATGTTTTTTTGTCTTGAATTAGGGTTTCCTATTTGATTGGTTTTATTCTTTCCATACAAACCCTAATTACTAGTATATTATGTAAAAGCGATAAATTGTGAAATTTAAAGTTACTACGCTATTACAACATTTGTGAGCGGGGTATACAATTTATGAATGGGGATTTCAATAATATAAACCTAATTAATCTATTACAACCAAATTGAATATTGTACAAATAATTTTAAGGAATATATAAAGTACAAATGCAAATTGAAAGAAATGATTTTTGTGTTTGGTTTTTTAAGGAAAATGTTCTTTTTTTATTTTAACCTAATTAGATAAAGAAGATAATTAGTCAAGTTTGAATTCATTAAGAAAAAGATTCTTGAATAAACCCTAATTCTACTTTAAAAAGGAAATGAAGTTTATATAAAAAAAGTATTTTTTATAATTTTATATTTTTTTGTCTTAAAAAAAATTATAATATTATAAGATATTCTTTAGTCTTTTTTTATATTAAAAATATATTTTCATTAGTATAAAATAAATAATATTTTAGTTTTAATTAAAACTTTACAAGGAAATTAATAAAAGTAAATAAAGTATGATAAATAAAATAATTTTTATGTGGAAAATGATTAAATTATGTCAAAATATAAATCTATTATTTTTATACATTTTATGATTTTTTGGTATTTTAGAAAATATATTTAAAAATAAAAAGCAATAAATAAATAAATAAAAATAAAATGGGCCAGAGTGGTGTCACAAGTAAACAGGGGGTATGTTAGCAAAATAAAAAAAAAGAATGCCAAGACCAAAGGACCCAGCGCCTGCAAACAAACAATCAAAAATGTCAAAAAATTGGAAAAAAATCCAAAATGGTCTCGCTGGGGCTTGAACCCAGGCCCATAGGGTGAACAGGCGCGCGCTTTACCACTGGGGTGGCTATACATCCATTTATATAGGCAAAACCATAAATATATAAGGCAAATCCAGTCCTGATGACTTCATCTTCAACCTCCAGCCGGTGTACCTATAACTTCTTCATTTCTCAATAAAAATGGAAAGTGACAAAATGAAAGTTGTTGCATTCTTCCTCACGATTCTAACCATGTAAATAACTAAGGCTGAAAGTCAAAGATAAGTGAGAATTTATCTGGCCCTAATTTGAACCCTAAAAATTTCATAAACTTCAACTCTAAAATTCTCTAAGCTCAAGCCATATAAATGCAAACTATGAATATGTACAGCTTTGTGGCAATGAGGTCTACATTTTATCTTCACAAATGGAAGCCTAACAATGCCTAAGTAATGAGATAGAAGTTCAAGAAAAATACCTCAAAACTGGAAATCGTGAAATGCAAATGAGCTTGTTTCAGTCAGTGTTGATGATCAGGTTAGCTTCCTTGGACCTCTAGGAAGCTGGTGCAATGGTTAGCTTGAGCTGAGGATGGCTGGAATGGCTAGGAGAAGTCCAACTGTGATGCTCTGTTTTTGGTTATGGAAGATAGGGAAAAGGATGTTATAGAAATGAAACAGGTACAAGGATGAGTTGGTCTTGATGCAAGGAAGCTTTAGAAACTAAAAGGCCAAGAAACGTACGAGGGAAATGTGAGTTTGGTATGAAAAGTCAGAACTTGCACAACAATGGTGTTTTGGGACAATTTCTGGCTAGAGGGAGTTTGAGTGAGTATTAGGGGCTTCTTTCTCGTGTGTCAACTTTCAAATAGTGTGTCTACTTATAAGCAAGAGGTTTGGAGACTTGTAACAACTGAGAATTTGAATTTGCATTCTTACGTCAAACATGTGATTTTTTTAGAAAACAAGTTTCAATGTTTGTATACTTGCTAAGATAGAGTAGTTCATGCTTTAAATAAGTTTGTTTCTGACTTTTCGGATGGAGTTTGATCAGAGCGAACAAATTAGAGGCTAAAGAATGACCTCATGCAAAAAGCTTGCTTTACAAGAATGGAAGTGTTCACTTCGTGCCATTAATGGAAATGCAATTTGGATAATAGCTCATTTGCTTGGATCAAAGCCTTAACAGATTTGTAAGCATTTAATTAAGGAGTGACAAACAAGTTTGAGGCCTGCAAAGCAAAGATTATGCAGCCTATCATGGATTTGCATTTGTGTTCATCATGAAAATGACCTAAATTCAAGTGATAAAACCCTAATTTCATCTCTTCGATTCTCCTTGCTCAAGAATGATATCAAGGAGTTCTTGGAAATTTTGGAAAGCTTGCAATGTTCTCTACAACTCATCTTTGAATTGCTTTTGAATATTCTCCTTGGAACTATGTGAAAAATTGCCATGAAGTTAGGTCAAAAATCTGCCTAACTAGGGCAAAATTTCACTAAGTCTTTTTTAGTTCATGAGCATGTATTCACAAAATTATAACTTGAGATCCAAGCATTTTTAGGAGAAGTTGTGTGAAGAAAAGTTGTATATTTCATGGAGATCTAAAACTTTCATGTTATAAGTTTCTCTTGAGTCACTTTGCATCATGGTAAAAATTTGGCTCAAAGTTGTGAAAAAAATAAGAAATTTTCTATACTTTGAAAAATTTCAAAGTTAAGAAATTTCATCTTTTCAAAATAAAATATTGAATTCTTGATTTCTTGGTGAACAATTTTCATGTTTTGACATGTTTTGATGAATTATGACCTTTGGCATTTGATTTTGACCAAAAAGTCAAAGTTTGACTTTTCAGTATACAGTTGACTTTTGATCAGTTGACTGAAAAATTCATCTGTCAATCCAATGGACTTGTAGTGTTTTGAACCATGTCATTAGGTCAAAGTGATGCAATTGGACTCTTAAGGTCATGCCTTAACTCAATTGACCTTTTGCAAGGTCAAAAAAACAGAAATTGCTCTTTCCCAATCAAAACCCCAATTTTGACCATTTTGCCCTTTTGATGATTTGATCAAATTTCTTGAGGAATTATGGTCCAAACTTGATCAAATGATACATATGAGTCTAAAATGTTGATTTGGATAAAAATTATGAAGTTTGACTATAAATTGGCCATAGTTGACTTTATCCCCAATACAACTGATTTTTAGGTCAATTGTTCAATTGACTAATCAAAAGTGTGATCCAAGGCTTGAAACTTGTCATGAGTAATATTGGGGGTCCATAATGATCCATGAAAGTCATATGGGACATTGGAAGTTCAAAAATCCTTGTGCAATCTCAAACCCTAATTTTCAGTCATCAGTGCTTGAGGAGGTGTCTTAAGCTGATTAACCCACATGCAGTCTTGAGCCAAAGGAGATCTTGTGAGCAAATTCTTGATAAGTGAGAGGGAAAATTTTGGGGTACAACACTACCAAACACATGGAAGTATTTTACATTAGGCTTCCTTCCTTTCCACAACTCGTTGAGAGTAATTGAAGTACTAGTCCTTAAAGTAACTATATTATGAATATAATAGGCAGTATTCATAGCTTCAGCCAAAAAATGATATGGAAGATGCTTAGCATGAAACATGTCTCTAGCTGACTCTTGTAGGGTCCTATTTTTGTGCTCAACAACTCCATTTTGCTGAGTAGTGATGGGAGAAGAGAATTCATGACCAATTCCTTCAGAAGAACAAAGTTCAACAATTATGTTATTTTCAAACTCCTTCCCATGATCACTTTTGATCCTTACAATCCCACTTTCTTTCTCTCTTTGAAGTTTCTGGCATAGATCCTTGAAGACTTCAAAGACATCTAATGTTTCTCTGATGAATGTCACCTAAGTGAATATTGAAAAATCATCAACAACAACATATGCATACTGCGATACAGTGGCAGAACTGACTATTATACTGGTTTGCATTTTTTGTTCGTAAATGTCGCGGTAAGCAAGAGTTGCCACCGACTTTTCTTTTATCCAGCAAAGGAAAGGGTGAAAAGAACGGAAAAAGACCTTTTTTGAGATTTTTCTGAGTAAGGGGGGTAGATTATGGAAAGGGAAGGTGTTTTCACCCTTTCCATCTGTGGTTTTCCACGGGCTCTTATGTACTTGCTCATTTTTGAAAATTATTTTCGTGTTTGTGTGTTTTGAAAGGTTTTTGTTTGATTTATGATAACTCTTGTATCAAACCTCAAGAGTGTAATAAAGCATTTTTGAAAAGAATTTTGAAAGTGTGTAGGTGTAAAAAGGAATCAGATTTGAGCAAGAACTTCAGAGCTATCTACCTACTCGAAAAGGCATTCTTTTCCTCCTTTCCTTTAGATAGTTCTATCCTACTATTAGTGAGTAGGTAACCAATCATTAGATGTTGAGGGACTATCGAAAGGGACGTTTATGGTCATTGAAGGCAACATGTAGAGATACCTTGGCAGTTCGAAGGGACTGTCATCATGTAGGCAACATCGAGGGACAAGATCATTCCTCGTAGGCAACTCGAGGGACATTTAGGGACTGTGATCTTTATGATGACTTTAAACTGAGGGTCTTTGCTAAGATATCCCTACGTTCGAGGGACATGACCATTTCCGAAGGCAACCAGAGTGGGAAATACCCTAGGGGTGCAAGTGTGCGACAGTGTGCGTTTTTCAGGTATTTTATCTTGAGGTTAGTGGTCTATTGGTTGATTGATTAATTGTTGTCATCAAGCCTAATTTACTAACAGTTTATATACAAGTATAGAAGAAATATAAAGGCGAGAAATAAAGTTCCTACAGCTATTACAAGGCTTTGTTGTAGTTACATAAATAATGACTGATAAGTAAAATACGGAAATTAAAAACCCTAATTAAACTATTACAAACCGGGCACAGTTACATAATAAACAATAATCGTATGAAAAATAACGCGCAAAAATTGAGACGAGGATAAGTTCTAAACCCTAGAAGTTTAATTGCCTATTAAAAATATTTTGATGTTTTTTATGAAAAAATTTTAAATTTAACCTAATCTCTAATTAATTTGAAATTAAAGAAAACAAATTAAAGTTAATTAAATTAAATTAATTTGCAAAAATTAATTTTTTCTTAAATAAAACTCTAAGTTCCATTTTTTATGATTTTCTGATTTTATGATTTTAAAAAAATGAATAAACAAAAATTATAAACTAATTAAAAAATAAAATGAAATAATTAAAAAAGGATGAGCCTGAGGGGCGAGAAACCCAAACTGAGGGGTATGTTGCTGAATTTCAAGGCCCAGATCTTGTGCAAGCCCAAAGCCTGCGTGAGATGTAGTGGGAGACATGCTTGGGGGTCCATCATAGGGATGCATTATTGGGTGCTGGATCTGGAGGATGAGTGATCCAATGGTATAGATATGATGGCCTATGGTGCACGCCTAGGACGCGGCGTACTGGAATCTGCAGAAAATATCAAGAAAACAGAAAAGTGTTGGACCTGGGATGAAACCCAGGTCCCTTCCTTCATGTATTCATATCCTTGCCAACTGCGTTGCTTGCTCATTCATACATATAATAACATAATGATATTATAAATGAGAACAAGTGCTAGTCCTAGTAAATAATCAAAGGCACGTGTCAGCAATAGCTATAACCAATCAGAATGTATCAAACTGCCACGCATGCTCCAAACGGAGTCAACTAAGTCCACGATGCCAGAGTAGATCGTCAGTCATCTTCTCTGAGATCAATAAATCGTGATCTGTAAATTCTGGAAGTTTAAACTTCAAATCAAAAGCCTATCCCACATGAAAAATACTCCTTAGTTCAAATCCAGTCTCAGTTTTCATTGAGCATGCCCGTATCACATGGTTCAAAGCACGATACATATTTTGCCCTAAACATGGCAAAATATTTGTTTCACCTCAAACCACTCATGTTTCATGTTGGTCCTGCCTTAAACAACATCCTGAATATGAATCAAACTAGGAAAAGGATTAATGCATCATAGAATTATCAATATAAACTCAAGAAGTTACCCACGATGAGCTATTCTGATTTGTTGGTTCTGGGAGGATTTACCCTTCAAAGATGGATAGATTGGCTTGCTGAGAGTCCCAAGAATACGATTGGATGGCTGGAACTGGTTGAGATTGGCTGGAGAGTGAGATTTTGAGTTACACCACACTTGAATAATTTTGCAACTTTGTTCTTGGTTTGGAGGCAACTTTTTTTTGTATCCTATTGGGTCTGAGTTGTAGTGTGTATGTAGTGAATCATATTAGGTTAACAATTATAGAAAAAGATCCATGCTTTGATGAGAAATATTTTCTTTCCACTTATTTTATTTTTTGCTTGTTTTGGACTAAACCCAATCTTATCTTCCCTCCATGATTTTCCTTTGATTTGCCAGCATATCTTATCCTTTATTTGATGAGAAAAAGATCCCAAATCAAATCTTACATAATTTCCATTATTTCTTATTTAATTTTGAATTTTAATGAATAAAAATCAAAATAAATAATAAAAATAATGAAATAATGTATTAGTGAGCTCAGAGGTCGTGGGTCGTGTTAGAAGCAAGTTTCAAGCATGAAAACATGGGCCCATTTGGAAAAAAATTCAAGTTTGGTCAATATTGACTTCATGCATTTTTTCCAAAATTGGTCAACTTTAGTAATGCATATCTCTCTCATTTTTAATCCTAAGAGGGTTTTCTTTGAATTTTTAGAGAGCTTAGGATGTCCTCTAAATAACCTTTTTGGTTTCATCTTAATCGGATCTTCCATATTCATGTAAGGAGCTTTGACCCAAAAGGTGTTTTTGTTGACTTTTTGAAAGGACCTATAATGTATGAGCTTGTATCTTTTGATTGGGGAATTTCTTGAACTTGAGGGATGAAGAGAAGTGGTAGGGAATTTTATTATCTTTAAAATGAGCCTTGGTGGAAAAAATTCTGATAAAGTATGAGAAAGTTATGCCTGGTCAAAGTTTGGTTGACTTTTCCTATAAAAACCCTAATTAGTAATTTTTGACTTTTGATGAATTAGGAGCATTTCTTGAGGAATCATGATCAACCCTTGATCAAATGATGGATATCACTTCAAAATGTTGATGTTGACCAAAAATATTTAAGTTTGACTGTATATAGGCCACAGTTGACTTTTGACCTAGTATAGTTGATTTCCAGGCATTTGAGCAGTTGACTGAGCAAACTTGATGTACAAGGCATGAAATTTGTCATGGATGATCTTGTGGACATATTAGGACCACGTGCAGCATTTGAGACCATTGGAGTTCACACATCCTGATGAAAACTGAAAACGCTAGTTAGAGGTTCATTGCCTTAGAAGGAGAATTTGTCTGGTCAATTCTTAGTCATCCTAGGGCAAGTTGGGGATCTCAATGGATATGTCTTGAGTAAAATGAGAGGGAAAATTTTGGGGTACAACAGAGTCCCCTGTTCAATCTTCTTAGGCCTGAGGATGTAGATTGACTTGTTTGCCTTTCGTGATCTGAAGGTGGAAGATGATTGAACACTAGAGTGCCCAGAAATTTGCACTCGTCCGAAGTAATGCTGATAGTTGATGATGTCGGGAATGGGCTTACAGATGCCATTTGTAAAAGATGACGGAAGATCGTCAGAGATGGGCTTAAATATGCCATCTAGAGAATATGATGGAGAGTCATCGGAGATGGGCTTAAAGATGCCATCTAGAGAACAATGTTGATTTCATGAGATATTCCTTGGGGACTCCTGTTCCTGTCACTGGGGAGGGCTCCGCTGAGGAATGTTGGTCTCTGTTTTGGGAAATAGAGTTTGGGAGCTTCAGTTGTCCATTACTCTACTGGGGAGTCATCTCTTGATTGAAGATACGAAAGTGAATTGCTATCTGGTCAGGATTCAGGCTTCACAGTGACTTGTTGAGGATAATAAGGTTGACTGCTATCTGGTCGTATTCCAGGCTTCACGTTGATTTACTGGGGAAACGTGAAATTAACTACTATCTGGTCGGACTCCAGGCTTTGCATTTTCTTTAACTGGGATAGAAATCGGGAAAATCTTAGTGTCGATTTAACTGAACCAGAGAAAGGTCTTGAATTAACTTTGACTAGAATGGAAATCAGAAAAATATTAGTATCGATCTAACTGAACCAGACAAAAGTCTTGGATTATCTTCAACTGTAATAGAAATCAGAGAGATCTTAGTATTGATCTAACTGAACCAGAGAAGGTCTTGAATTAACTTACTGGAATGTAAATCAGAAAAATCTTAGTATCGATTTAATTGAACCAGACAAAAGTCGTGGAATATCTTCAACTGGAATAGAAATCAAAGAGATCTTAGTATCGATCTAACTGAACCAGAGAAGGTCTTGAATTAACTTTGACTGGAATTGAAATCAGAAAAATCTTAGTATCTATTTAACTAAACCAGACAAAAGTCTTGGAATATCTTCAACTGGAATAGAAATCAGAGAGATCTTAGTATCGATCTAACTGAACCAGAGAAGGTATTGAATTAACTTTGACTGGAATAGAAATCAGAAAAATCTTAGTATCGATTTAACTGAACCAGACAAAAGTCTTGGAATATCTTCAACTGGAATAGAAATCAGATAGATCTTAGTATCGATCTAACTGAACCAGAGAAGGTCTTGAATTACATCTTTCTGAGGAAAATGTTAAAATAGCCACTCATCAGATGTAGCTTTTGAGAAGGCTACCAGGTCACGTACATAGTCAACAGTGTTTGTTGATTTGATCTTTCCTGAAAACGGTAAAGAGTTAGTCGTATGCAATATCATGATGTATGAAATGCATTGTGATGATGGTCTCAAAATAAATGAGACTATGCTCTATGCGCTGTGTATGCGCATGCCATGATGTATGAATATGGGATGCTATTGCGATATTTCCTAATCTGGGAAAAATAAATCCCTAACTGCTACTGGAGAGTATTGAGAAGATGGATCTTTCATTTCTGCTGGGGACGATGAATGAAGATGATTTTCCGGGGACTTTCTCTTTCCGTTTGAGGATATTCTGCCTGAGAATGACTCTGGAGAGAGATAATGCTTTGTTTGAAGGTTTTGCCGATGTAGAGATGTAAACTCTGTTGGGGAATATACTTTCGCAGTTAGAGAAATAAACTCTACCCGAGAGGAGGTTTTATAAACTGGTTGAAATTATAAACTCGGCTGGGGAATACAGATTCCAACTCTCTTAAGGAACTTCGTTGGAGGAGTAATTCTTGCTTGGGGAAGAAGAGATCAAAACTTTGGTTGTTTCTACTCTGTGGGGAACATAGACATCCCTAGGACGTATGCTGAGGACGTGACTTCGTCTCAAAATGTCTCTGCCCATGTACCATGCTGGAAAGAGTAACTGTCGGAACTACAAATGGATTTTTTTGACTTTGCCCCGTTTCTTAAAGTCATTAGCAATTGTCTTTCTGTTTTTATGCAAGTATTTATGAACATTAATCATATTTAAATGCACATGTCAAAAATAATCACTGGACATTTTTGCAAAACAAAACAGAAAAATAAAAACAAATAGTTTTGTACTTTCAAAGAAATTATTTGTATTGATTTCTGAAGTTCGCCTATAACTGGAATTTTGTACAAAGAGACTGACGTTCTAGTAGGAGAACGCCACTGTGAAAATGAAAACTATACAAAATAGTGTACAAAGAGAAAACAGCTATGCGTAATAATCCCATTGAGTTTCAATTCTTCTATTTCCCCTATGTCCTTGAGCGTCTCATCACTTTGCTACTTGTCCGAAGTTAACTGGATTGATTGATACCATTTGAGCTTGATAGTTGATACTAAAGTCTGGTCGCAAGGTGGTCCAATGGGACATAGTTTTATGCTTTAAATCCCTAACTTTTGCCTGGACCGCCCTTTCAGGTTTCAGTCCACCGGGATACCCTTTTTTGCCCAAGCCGCCTTTTTAGGTTTTCAACTTGCCGGGTGTATAGATTTTTTTGTATTTATCCCTAATTTTTTCCCGAACCCTTTTGGTTCACCGGGATGCCCTTATTTTTACATAGGCCAGTCAACCTAGCGGGTCTTTATTTACGCGTAGTATCTTTTCACTATGTCCGCATTCACGGGGTGAGGAAGGTCGTCACCATCCATGGTGGTTAGAATCATGGCTCCACCGGAAAATATGCTTTTGATTACAAATGGCCCTTCGTATGTGGGAGTCCATTTGCCTTTGGGATCACCTTGTGGTAGTATGATGCGCTTGATTATTAGATCACCCACTTGATATACTTGACGTCTGGCCTTTTTGTTGAAAGCCTTGATCATTTGCTTTTGGTATATTTGACCATGACAAACAGCAGCAAGCCTTTTCTCATCAATCAGATCTAGTTGATCAAGTCAAGTCTGGATCTAATCATCTTCGTTCAAACCCGCATCCTTCATGATCCTCAAAGAAGGTATTTGGACCTCGATAGGTAGGACAACCTCCATACCATATACCAGAGAATAAGGTGTTGCCCCTGTTGACGTACGTGTTGAGGTGCGGTAACCATGAAGAGAAAATGGTAACATCTTATACCAGTCTTTGTATGTCACCGTCATCTTCTGTATGATTTTCTTAATATTCTTGGTAGTAGCCTCCACAGTGCCATTCATCTTCGGTCGGTAAGGGTGATAACACGAAATCGTATCGTTTATTTGCTATGAAATTCGTCCGTTTTGTATTATTTTGACCCGATTAATTCCCGAATATTTCGAGTTTGTCATCACTTTTGCAGGTATTTCATAATTGAGCTCAAAATAGAAGAAAACATGAAACAATGCAAGAAAGCATCAAAAGAACAGAAGAAAAGAATAAATCTGTCAAAGAAATGCACTTTTGTAGCTGTGACGGTCGTAATGAAGCTGCCACGACCGTAAGCCAGTTTGAAGAGTGTTACGACCGTAACACAGTGGCCACGGCCGTAACACGGGAAAGACCAAAATCTGCTCGTAACGCCAATGTAACGAACGTAATGCGTATAATACTTCACTTGGAAAATGCAGAACGTGGCAAGCATAACAGAAGGAGTTTCCAAACTCCTTAATTCTCTCCAGTCAAACACCATGTTCACCATTTCTCCCTCAACTAATAGGTTACTATATTTTTGGAGATTTTGAAGGAAGACTGAGTTCCAAGTTTGACAAACCAACTGCCAGATTTTATTCTTCTATAAATACCTCAATATTGAACAAAAAAAGCACGGAGTTTTATTACAGCTTATTTGTGCCGAAGCTCTGCCAAAATTGAAACCAGTATTATTTCAGTATTCATTTTCCAGCATTTGTTTATTTCAATTCTTTTAAGTTCCACTGTCCAAATAATAATTTCCAACATTAGGGAATTATTATTCTAGTTTAAGATTTATCATTCAAGCTTCAGAATTTGCAATACTCCCGATACCAAGTCCGAGTTTCCGATTTGTGGAAGAAGGATTGAAGTATTGGCTTTACTGTCAGGTTTTTATTTTGCAATTGTATTAAATTCATTTTAATTAATTTATTAATGCATGCTTGTTATTTATTATTTATAATGTCCAATTTATATTTGCTTGCTTTTATTTACAGTATGTTTATTTTGATTTCCATGGCTAGCTAAACCTTTAGTGTCAGTATGGAATAGTAAGAGACATTAGGCTTCTAATCAAACTTAGGCTAAAACTTTAATCAACTTAACTCTGGTCATAACTTTTTATGCTTAATAATAAAATCTTTGTTACGAAAGTAAGAAGAGTAAATAGGTTAGATCGAGACCACGAAAGTGTGAGGTTTTTAACCGGATAGCTAAAGTTAGGCATTTGATTTAAATACAGTGAAAGCGCTTTAAACCAAATTAGAATTAATTAAGTTTCCAAAGAATACTTCTAAACACTTATAGGCTAGCGAAAGCAGGTATAGGGCTTTAGACGTATAATCCGAGATAAGACCATGAAAGTGTGAGTTGAGGGTTTTTAAACTGATTAATTCTACGGATAAACCAAGTTGACCATCCTTATATGCCTAGGCCCGATTAGATCCCTTAGGTTGACTCTATTGCATACCGACCGTTCATTTTATAATTACTTTAAAATCAATTAATTTACCTTCCTTAATTTTCCCAAAACCAACGTGACAATTTCCGCCTTAGCTAAACCAACATGTTTTACAACACTAGCGTGATTACAAAGTCCCTGTGGGTTCGATATCTATTAAAACTACGCGATAGGCTGTGCGCTTGCAGTTAAGATACCATCAGACATTAAGTCGATCGCAGATCCCATCAAGTTTTTGGCGCCGTTGCCGGGGACTTTAGTTTAGTCACTAGTGTAATCTGAAAACAACGCTGTCTAGAATAAGGCAACTTTTTACATTTCCCTCTGTGTATGCCAAACACTCGTTCTCAGAACGAGCCTTTGCATTTACAAATTAACGATATCGAGCGTTACTTAAGATTAAGACGCCGAATTCAAGAATACCGATCTCTTAATAATCTTCCTCCAACAAAAATTCCTGATATCCCGTTATCAGAATCTACCGAAGAATCGACAATGGCTGACGTACCAAATCTGCCTCGCGCTCTTAAGGACTATGCAGTTCCTTCGCAAGTGGAGCCTCACAACAGCATTGCCGCCCCTGCTATCGCTCGAAACGATTTCGAGCTGAAACCTTCGCTTCTATCCGCCGTTCAGCAGAATCAATTTTCTGGATCTCCTACTGACGACCCTAATCTACATCTGTCAGTGTTTGTGCAGTACGCAGACACTGTAAAAGCGAATGGTGTAAACCCCGAGGCAATACGATTGCGCCTATTTACTTTTTCTTTAAGAGACAGAGCCCGAGCCTGGCTCCAATCCCTTCCTTCAAATTCAATCACCACATGGAATGAATTGAAAAAAGTCTTCTTGGCTAGATATTTCCCACCGAGCAAAACTGCTATGCTTAGAGCTAACATCAACGGTTTTAGACAAAAAGATAACGAATCACTTTTCGAAGCATGGGAACGTTACAAGGATATGATTAGACTCTGTCCTCATCATGGTTTAGAAGAATGGCTAATCATTCATACGTTTTACAACGGTCTGTTGTATAACACAAGAATGACTATAGACGCCGCTGCTGGTGGCGCACTGATGGATAAACCATATGCCGAAGCAAATCAACTTATCGAAAGTATGGCCCAGAACCACTATCAATGGGGAAGCGAAAGAGCTAATGTGGAGAAATCCCAAACCAAAGGTGGAATGTCTGAAGTGAATATGCTGGACCAAGTCAATGCTAAAGTGGAAGCTCTTACCTAAAAGCTAGAAAACCTCACCACTGCTCCTGCAGCTACCGTAGCTGCAGTTGTCCAAACTTGCGATCTATGTGGTCTTCAATCACATCTTGCTCCAGAATGCCCACTTCTAACAGGAGTTCCAGCTGAACAAGCAAACTATGTACAAGGGAACCCTTATAGCAATACCTATAACCCAGGCTGGAAAAATCATCCGAACTTTTCATACAAAAACAACAACGCGTTATACGCGCCTGTACAAGCTCCTGCCACACCACCCGGTTATCCAAAAGCTATCCCAAATCATCCTGGTAATGGACCTAATACTCCTAGGAAATCTAACCTAGAAATCATGATTGAACACTTCGTTGCTACCCAAGCTCAGACTAATAAAGACGTTATGAATCAAAATTTGCATACTAATGAGCAGATAAAACAATTAGCTAGCAAGGTTGATGCTTTAGCCACCCATAACAAGATGCTTGAGACGCAAATCTCACAAGTAGCTCAACAACAAGCATCTACTGCGGCACCAGCTGGAATTTTTCCTGGTCAACCACAGCCCAACCCGAAAGGACATGCTAATGCTGTGATATTGAGAAGTGGAAAAGAACTCGACGGACCTGTTGACCCGAGACTAGAAAATCCAGCCATGTACCAAAAGCAGAGCGAGCTGCCTGAACAAGCCAATGAGCCTAAAGAAAAGGAAAGCGAAACGCAAGAAGCAGTGGAGCAAGAGAAGCCTTATGTACCTCCACCACCTTATAAACCACCAATCTCGTATCCTCAGAGACTTACAAATTCCAAAACGATGGGTCAGTTCAAGAAATTCGTTGAACTTCTGAAACAACTCAATATAACCATACCTTTTACAGAAGCCATCACTCAGATGCCCTCGTACGCTAAATTTCTTAAGGAAATTCTATCCAACAAGAAGAAGATAGAGGATAACGAAACAGTTACACTCACTTCCGAGTGTAGCGCGATCATTCAAAACAATATGCCTCCTAAGCTAAAAGACCCAGGTAGTTTCTCTATACCTTGTAATATTGGAAAATTTGTCATAGACAAAGCTCTATGTGACTTAGGAGCAAGCATTAGTGTCATGCCCTTATCTATTTGCAAAAAGCTAGAGATGGGAGAACTCAGACCCACGAAAATTTCCGTCCAATTAGCCGACCGATCGGTTAAATACCCTGTAGGTATACTGGAAAACGTTCCAGTTAGAATAGGTCAATTCTATATCCCTACCGATTTCATCATCATGGACATAACCGAGGACTCAGTTACCCCTATCATACTAGGAAGACCATTCCTAGACACCGCCGGAGCTATAATTGATGTAAAGAAGGGCAGATTAACATTCGAAGTCGGAGAGGAAAAAGTGGAATTCATCCTCACTCAATTTCTACAAGCACCCGCCATAAATGACACATGTTACTTACTCGATATTATAGACGAGTGTGTGAGAGAGATGGAAGTTGAACAAACCACATATTCCGAAATAATGAAAATCGAAACCCCTCTGATATTCGAAGACGACAATTGGCGAGAACCATATAAAGATGACAGTCTAAGCGAAAGTCTAGCACTTACACCAAATCATATGCCATGTTCCAAGAAACCAAAACTAGAATTGAAAGTTCTACCTAAAAATCTATGATACGAATTCCTTGATACTGAACAAACTCGACCTGTAATAGTAAATTCCAGTTTAGGAACGCTCGAAACTCAAAAACTTTTAGACGTTCTAAGGAAATACCCTACTGCGTTAGGTTACAACATATCAGACTTAAAAGGAATTTGTCCTTCAATTTGTATGCACCGTATTCTATTAGAAGAGGATTGCAAAACCTCTCGAGAACCTCAAAGAAGAATCAATCCGATTCTAAGCACTATAGTCAGAGATGAAATCAAAAAGCTAATGGAAGCCGGAATTATATACCCGATCTCCGACAGTAAATGGGTTAGCCCAGTGCATGTCGTACCTAAGAAAGGAGGTGTCACTGTCGTGAAAAACGCACAAGGCGAATCGATAACACAAAGAGTAGTTAGTGGACACAGAGTGTGCATTGATTATCGAAAACTGAACAAAGCTACTCGGAAAGACCATTTTCCTTTACCCTTTATTGATCAAATGTTAGAACGATTAGCCAAACACTCCTATTTCTGCTATTTAGACGGTTATTCCGGATTTTTCCAAATTCCGATTCACCCTGATGATCAGGAGAAGACTACATTCACGTGTCCCTATGGAACGTTCGCGTACAGACGAATGCCATTTGGATTATGTAATGCTCCCGCAACTTTCCAACGATGTATGATGGCCATCTTTGCAGATTTCATTGACGACATCATGGAAGTGTTTATGGATGACTTCTCTGTGTATGGACAAAGCTTTGAAGGATGTCTGTCTAATTTAGAAAGTATTTTAGAACGATGTGTGAAAGTAAACCTTGTGCTCAACTGGGAAAAATGCCATTTCATGGTCAGAGAAGGAATCGTACTTGGACATGTTATTTCTAATAAAGGAATTGAAGTTGATAAAGCTAAGATAGAGGTGATTAAAGAACTCCAACCACCAAAGACCGTTCGAGAGATACGCAGTTTTCTAGGACACGCCGGTTTTTACCGACGTTTTATTAAAGATTTCTCGAAAATTACAAAACCACTAACCGGTCTATTAATGAAGGAAGCTGAGTTCATATTCGATAACGATTGTCTTCAAGCTTTTGAAACCCTTAAGGCCGCACTTATTTCTGCACCAATCATGCAACCGCCCGATTGGAGGTTACCTTTCAAAATCATGTGTGATGCAAGTGATTACGCTGTCGGCGCAGTTCTTAGACAAAGAAAAGATAAGAAACTTCACGCAATTTACTACGCCAGCAGAACGCTAGACTCAGCTCAAATGAACTACGCCACCACTGAAAAAGAACTCTTAGCCGTGGTCTTCGCACTCGACAAATTCCGTTCTTACCTTGTAGGAGCGAAAATCACCATTTACACAGACCATGCTGCTATCCGATATTTACTTGCCAAGAAAGATGCAAAACCCAGACTCCTCCGATGGATTTTACTCTTACAAGAATTCGAATTGGAAATTAAAGATAAGAAAGGAACTGAAAACGTCGTAGCGGATCATTTATCCCGTTTAGAAGGTATAAAACCCGAACAAGTGCCAATTAACGACGATTTTCCATATGAACATCTGATAGCACAAATGATAAGCGACCTAGATCAATTGAATTTAAATAAACTAGAAGCTAAAGAAGTTATGGAAGCCATCGACATGACCATAGGATTGCCTTGGTATGCTGACATCGTTAACTATTTAGCTGTCGGAGCACTTCCACCTGATTTAACTTACCAACAGAAAAAGAAATTTTTCCATGATCTCAAGAGTTACTATTGGGACGAACCACTTTTATTTAAACGAGGACCCGATGGAATTTTCCGCCGGTGTATACCTGACGAAGAAATAGCAAACGTCATTTCCCATTGCCATTCATCTCCTTGTGGCGGACATACTAGCACCTTTAAAACGTGTGCCAAAATTCTCCAAGCCGGCTTTTTCTGGCCTAACCTGTGGAAGGATGTCCACGTCGCCGTTAAAAACTGTGACCGATGCCAACGCACCGGTAATATCTCAAGACGCGATGAAATGCCTCAGAAAGGAATACTTGAAGTGGAAATCTTTGACGTTTGGGGAATAGATTTTATGGGACCTTTCCCATCTTCTTTTGGAAACAAGTTTATACTCGTCGCTGTCGACTACGTTTCAAAATGGATCGAGGCAATAGCTTCTCCCACAAATGACACACGAGTAGTGATAAAGCTTTTCAAGAATATAATTTTCCCGCGTTTTGGTGTTCCCCGACTTGTTATCAGTGACGGTGGATCTCATTTTGTTTCGAAGATATTTGATAAATTACTATCTAAATATGGAGTGAACCACCGCGTAGCAACACCCTATCATCCGCAAACTAGCGGACAAGTCGAAGTTTCGAATAGAGAGATTAAACAAATATTAGAAAAAACCGTTGCGATATCTCGAAAAGATTGGTCATCCAAGCTTAACGACGCCTTATGGGCTTATAAGACGGCTTATAAGACTCCTATCGGAACTACACCTTTCAAACTTGTTTACGGAAAATCATGCCATCTCCCGGTAGAATTAGAGCATAAAGCTTATTGGGTGATAAAGACACTCAATATCAATTACACTGCTGCTGGCGAGAAACGAATCCTCGATTTACATGAACTGGAAGAATTAAGACTAGACGCTTACGAAAACGCTAAAATATACAAAGAACAAACTAAAAAATGGCACGATCAACGCTTATCACGGAAATAATTTAATGTGGGAGATGTCGTACTTTTATTTAACTCTAGACTCAGACTCTTCCCTGGAAAACTTAAATCTAGATGGTCCGGTCCTTTCGACATTACAAGAGTTTTGCCCAGCGGAGCGGTAGAAATCACGGATAGAAATAACGCCCCGTTTATTGTAAACGGGCAGCGGTTAAAACAATATCATCGTGTAGATAATAGAGATTATACGAATAAGCTTAAACTCGTAGAACTGCTACCTATTTCTCCCGAATAATCTTTCACTAGGCATTTCGTCAGGCTTATGACGTTAAAAACAGCGCTTCATGGGAGGCAACCCATTTTATTTGTTTTTACCTGCTATCTTGTTTATATTATTTGTTTTTGCATTCTATATAAGTATTTTTCGTTTCTAAAAACTTTTATGAAACTGCTGCTGATTTCAAATCAATTTTACTTGACACAGGATTTCTGAATAATCTTTTTCTCTTTACTTTCTCCTCTACTCTGTTTCCCTCTTTTGTTTTTCCTATGGATCCCCCATAGACCTTTATGGAAGCCGCCTTTAGAAGTAGAAACCAACAAAGATGATTTGAGGCTTTGACTCAGCGAGCAATCAGTTTAACCCTGTATCATGATGTACCCACTATGGACTCTTTAGGCATTACTAACAGTATTCACTACATGTTCAACCGGTTGGGATGGGAGAAAGCCCACCTGAAAAATAGGTTCGTCACTTACCGAGAGCTTACCCTTGAATTCCTAAGTTCTCTAGTTCACATCCCTGAACACGGTGTTGGAGCCCGAAAAGGATTCATTACCTTCAGACTTTTTGGTATTGAATTCACCTATAACCATAGGGACTTAGCTACTTTATTAGGATTCCCTAGTGGACCCTTAGCTTTTACCACCCCTGAGGCCGATCTATTGGATTTTGAGCTGGACTACTTCTGGGGTACTTTAACCGGAAACTATCACCCTAACCCAGAAAGTATGGATAACAACGAAATACATAACCCAGCCATCCGTTATTTCCATAGGATTCTTGCCCACACCCTGTTTGGAAAAGAGCAAAATCAAAACGCTGTATCCAAGGATGAATTATCTCTGCTTTATTGTATGAACCTAGGACGCCCTGTCAATGCGGTCCCACTCCTGATGAAGACCTTTACCCGCATTAGTGAGGACCCTAATGTTCCTATCAGTGTGGGAGGATTAGTTACAATGATTGCACATGCTCTTGGACCTCGTTGCCAACTTAATAACTGTGCACCATTTGGACCAATTAGGCCTATGAATATTAATTTCTGTTTTAACAATTGGATAATAGGAAACTTAGGCCCTGCACCTTATGACTACCTGATCAGAGATGAGGTTGTTACTCTTTTTACCCTCCCGAACCATGCCCGAATAAGTGTCCACAACCGCGAAAATTGGTTGTACAAATTGAATCCACCCGATCACCCTTCAACACCGGAAACACCACAATCATATTCTGTTGATAATAATTTCATGTCTGAAACCGAAACAGATCCCGAAACCCCTCCTGGTTATCATGACTTTACAAATATGGCTGAAGCACAAGCAGCCCCTGATACAAACCAAGGAGAATATACCACACAATTAAACACCATTCTGACCACTTTGGATGCCTATAAAACTGATATTGTTGGAATAAAGAATGAATTGAAGACTATGCGTTTGGATCTTATTGGTTTGACTGACATCTCGGTGGAGCAGTTCTATCACATCACTCAAGCTTTGGAAATATTAAAAGAAAAGATTGGATGAAGCAGTTTATAGTTTCTCAATTTTCAGTTTTCAGTTTTTCAATTCTTTGTTTTTAGATTTTTTCCATTCTGCTTTGTTTTTAGTTAGTTCCAATTTTTAAAGTTACTGCATTTAAACTTACGCGTCATTTATTTTTATTTTTTTCTGGCAAAAAGGAACAAGTTACTCAGTTTAAACCAATGCAATTGTTTGTTTTCAGTTTTAAACTCACAATCATTATGCCGCTTAAAAATATTTTACGGTTTTCTACTCTATTTGCGAATTATATATGTTGGATTATATGTTGAATTAATTAATGCTGTGTTTATGTTAGAATGCCTGAGATGTTCTGCTGCTATAAAAATATACTATGTGCAATTATATTGTGTTCTGTTCTGTGAAAAAAACCAAAACTTGTAGCTGCCACGATCGTCATCTATCCCCCACGAACGTAACGCGCCTTTCAGAGCGTTACGCTCGTCAGCTAGGTGTTACGACCATAACACGGGTTACATCAGTAACCCTGTTAGCAGAACGTTCCCTTTTCCTGCACCTTTCTCTCTTCTTCTTCTTCCATAACTCCCCATTAACCCATTCAACCCAAAATTAATCCCTATCAATTTTCAAACTTCCACTACCTCCTTCCACCATATATACATCCATTACCCGTATCATCATTATCATTCTCTCATTCACCAACCAAGACCCATTTTCACTCAAACACTTTGCATGCAAATGGCAGACAATTTCATTCCTGGCATTACCCTACGAAATGGCGAAGCAGGTGAAACTCAACGGACACGGTTCCTAAAGTTCCAGTGCCGAGGCATCCACCCTACGAGGTTCGTCGACACTGACTGCCTTCGAAACCTCGGGTTGCTCGAAAGTGTCCAACACCTATTACAAAGTGTCAACCTTTGGACGCTATGTAGTCAGCCACAACCGACGTACGAGACTCTCACACTTGAGTTTCTCAGTTCATTCTGCTACATTACTCCAAACGGTACAAGAAATCAACTTACCGGTGTGGTAAGGTTCCGAATTTTCAGCACCGAATACGAATTCCCTCAAAACGCATTCGGTCGCCTACTTGATTTCTGTATCGATGAAGGCGCTCACCTACGCGTGCCTGACACTTTTCATGAGGAATCTTTCAACTTGTGGCATAGCTTGACCAATAATCGGGCTGATTCATACGATCACCTAAATGCCACCCAAATCCACAACCCCGCCATTCGTTACTTCCACCGCATCTTGTCCAACACAATCTTTGCGAGAGATAGCAACCACAAGCTCAACTCAAAGGAGCTATTTTTCATGCATTGTGCATTCTCGGGTCAGAAAATTAATGCCGCACCTTTCCTCCTGGCTCATATTCACTCCATCTGCACCAGAGGCGGCAAACCTTTCTATTTTGGAGGGCTTGTCACTTCTCTTGCTTTAGCACTAAACCATGGTGACACCCTTGTTCATCTGCCATCCCGACCACCGGTTCTGCTCACTTTGGATCATTGTAAATCGGCCCACCTCATCCATGAACGGGACGATGGAAGATTTCATCCAGTGATACAAAACTGAGTTTACACTAATATTGTTTTGCCTTGCAGGGACAGAATAGACCCTCGGAACCGAGCCAACTGGCTATTTAACCCTGAAGGCCCTGCTGCTGCCCAAGAAGAACCTCATGTCGGCCCCGCCGATGAGATGCAGGAAGAAATGGATCGAGTTGCTCCCGCGCCTGACATTCCTGAGTCATCCTCTTCCGCACCACCTCCTTTTACTATGGAGGACGTCCTTAGAGCCCTCCATCAGCAGAATCAGATGGCTGTAGCTCTTGAAAGGAAGAATCAGGAGCGTTATGACGCCTTGCATCAGCAAAATGTCCAAATCTTGAGTGGTCAACGCTCGACAAATGAAAGGCTAGATGAAGTGCTATGCGAGCTTAACGCTTTGAGGATGGATGTTACATCTCTTGGACCCCAGGACTCTGACCCTGAAGCTACTCCTTCCAGACGGTCACGAACCCGAAGCCGCCGTGGTCGCCAGTAGTTTTTCCTTTTCTTGTTGTTTTCCTTGTTTTTCCGATGTACTTTTATTTAACCTCGCCATTATGTCATAACATTGAGACAATGTTTGATATAGTGTGGGAGGAGCACTGCATTCTTAATCCATAACGAGTAATTTCATTTCTATTTCTGTTATATTTCGCTATTTCATTTTCTCCCCATTCTATTTAGCCATACCAAAAATTTTTAGCCTTTTATATTCGCACAACCGTTAGTTACCTACTTTAACTGAAATCTTGGTTAGAAGGCCGAGAGCGATCCAACAAGAACTATACGATTATGACACCTTCGACTCTCTACTCACGCGAATCGTCTTCATTTTTCGTTATACCGATACTTTGAGTTTCGAACCTTAAATTAGCCCCTAGTAGTTTATCTTAGCAGTCAGCACCAGTCCTAACACAATCCACGTGGAAAGTCGATGAACATAAGTGGATGATCTTGCAAATTGATTTAAATACAATGTTACATGTTTTAAGGAAATAGATATTGCACCAACTAAATTGGGCGATCCTCACCCAATCGTTTAATCCAACGGATGCAAAAGCTTCTACTAAGTAACATAAGAATCCATTGTCTAGGTGGTTCGGAAGCATCTGGTACTGAACTCGGTAGGGCAGACTACGGTTTGATCCCCCGCATCTTGCAATTGGATAAAAGAGGTTTCCACATATTTGTGCCGGAAACCGTCGTGTTTTGATCAGAACCACTAACCGGCTATTCCACTACGTGCGTGCAAGGATAATGGGCTTAATGTGATTGCGCAAGAACGAAACCGGGTGAAATATGGGCGAGAAACCTTGAGTTGAATTATAACGGTGTAATTGGACGCTTCGTTTAAAACGGATAGTCGTCGACTAGCTTGTTGCTTGTATCATTTACGTATCGTTGTAGTTTCATTCGATTTTCTCGGCCGAACTAACTTAGGATTTCTTGAAATTATTTGAAAACGAAAGGTATACTAGTTATGTGCGTTTATAAAAAACTTGTCCGATATTCTAAATTTGATTATTTTGCTTGAGGACAAGCAAAGGTTTAAGTATGGGAGAATTTGATAACACGAAATCGTATCGTTTATTTGCTATGAAATTCGTCCGTTTTGTATTATTTTGACCCGATTAATTCCCGAATATTTCGAGTTTGTCATCACTTTTGCAGGTATTTCATAATTGAGCTCAAAATAGAAGAAAACATGAAACAATGCAAGAAAGCATCAAAAGAACAGAAGAAAAGAATAAATCTATCAAAGAACTGCACTTTTGTAGCTGTGACGGTCGTAATGAAGCTGCCACGACCGTAAGCCAGTTTGAAGAGTGTTACGATCGTAACACAGTGGCCACGACCGTAACACGGGAAAGACCAAAATCTGCTCGTAACGCCAATGTAACGAACGTAATGCGTATAATACTTCACTTGGAAAATGCAGAACGTGGCAAGCATAACAGAAGGAGTTTCCAAACTCCTTAATTCTCTCCAGTCAAACACCATGTTCACCATTTCTCCCTCAACTAATAGGTTACTATATTTTTGGAGATTTTGAAGGAAGACTGAGTTCCAAGTTTGACAAACCAACTGCCAGATTTTATTCTTCTATAAATACCTCAATATTGAACAAAAAAAGCACGGAGTTTTATTACAACTTATTTGTGCCGAAGCTCTGCCAAAATTGAAACCAGTATTATTTCAGTATTCATTTTCCAGCATTTGTTTATTTCAATTCTTTTAAGTTCCACTGTCCAAATAATAATTTCCAACATTAGGGAATTATTATTCTAGTTTAAGATTTATCATTCAAGCTTCAGAATTTACAATACTCTCGATACCAAGTCTGAGTTTCCGATTTGTGGAAGAAGGATTGAAGTATTGGCTTTACTGTCAGGTTTTTATTTTGCAATTGTATTAAATTCATTTTAATTAATTTATTAATGCATGCTTGTTATTTATTATTTATAATGTCCAATTTATATTTGCTTGCTTTTATTTACAGTATGTTTATTTTGATTTCCATGGCTAGCTAAACCTTTAGTGTCAGTATGGAATAGTAAGAGACATTAGGCTTCTAATCAAACTTAGGCTAAAACTTTAATCAACTTAACTCTGGTCATAACATTTTATGCTTAATAATAAAATCTTTGTTACGAAAGTAAGAAGAGTAAATAGGTTAGATCGAGACCACGAAAGTGTGAGGTTTTTAACCGGATAGCTAAAGTTAGGCATTTGATTTAAATACAGTGAAAGCGCTTTAAACCAAATTAGAATTAATTAAGTTTCCAAAGAATACTTCTAAACACTTATAGGCTAGCGAAAGCAGGTATAGGGCTTTAGACGTATAATCCGAGATAAGACCATGAAAGTGTGAGTTGAGGGTTTTTAAACTGATTAATTCTACGGATAAACCAAGTTGACCATCCTTATATGCCTAGGCCCGATTAGATCCCTTAGGTTGACTCTATTGCATACCGACCGTTCATTTTATAATTACTTTAAAATCAATTAATTTACCTTCCTTAATTTTCCCAAAACCAACGTGACAATTTCCGCCTTAGCTAAACCAACCTGTTTTACAACACTAGCGTGATTACAAAGTCCCTGTGGGTTCGATATCTATTAAAACTACGCGATAGGCTGTGCACTTGCAGTTAAGATACCATCAGACATTAAGTCGATCACAGATCCCATCAAAGGGGAAGAATTATGATGCTGGATCTTGAATTGTTTATAGAGTTCGGTGATCATTGTATTGTTGAGATTTGTACCATTGTCTATAATGATTCTCTCTGGCATACTATACTAATAAATCAGGTTATGCTTGATAAACCGCGCCATAACATTCTTGGTAATAGTAGCAAAAGAGGCAGCCTCGACCCACTTCGTGAAGTAATCAATGGTCACTAGGATGAAGCGATGCCCATTGGAAGCGGTAGGTCTAATCTCTCCAATCATGTCAATGCCCCACATTGCAAAGGGCCAGGGAGTCGTCAAGAGATTCAAGGGAACCGAAGGTACATGTACTTTATCAGCATAGATCTGACATTTGTGACAAGTTCGGGAATGCTGATAACAGTCTGCTTCCATAGTAGACCAATAGTATTCTACCTGTAAAATCTTTTTAACCATGGTGTGTCCACTAGAGTGGGTGCCGAAGGTACCTTTGTGTAAATCTGCCATAATCCTCTCTACTTCGCTCTTATCTACACAACAAAGTAAAGTAGAGTCATGGTTGCGCTTGTAGAGGGTTCCATTACTGAGCAAGAACTTTGCGGAGAACCTTCTCATACACTTCTTATCATTGACAAACGCCCCCTCAGGATATTCTTGAGCCTCGAGATACCTTTTCACTTAATGGAACCAAGGTTTGTTTGCTACTTCTTTAGTATCAATCTCGTGACAGTATACTGGTTCATCCATTTTCTCAATAGTGATCTGAGGAGCCTCATTATCCCACCTGACCTTGAACATAGATAACATAATAGCGAGCGCGCCCGCTAAGTGATTCTCTTCTCGTGGAAAATGTTCAAATGTGACCTCTTCAAAGTGTGAAAGCAATGTCAACACATGTTCTTTGTAAGGGATGAGATTAGGGTGCTTCGTGTCCCACTCCCATTTGATTTGACTTATTACCAATGTTGAATCCCCGAATACACTCAAGAACTCGATCCTTAGGTCAATAGCAACTTTGAGACCCATGATGCATGCTTCATACTCCTCCATATTGTTGGTATAATTGAAACATAATCTGGCAGTAAAAGGAGTATGATATCCCTCGGGAGATATGATTACAGAACCGATGCCATAGTCGAGTGCGTTGGAAGCTCCATCAAAAACCATAGTCCATCGGGATCCTTCCTCAGGTCCTTCATCCGGTCTAGGTTCTTCACAGTCAGTCACTAATATAATATTCTCATCCGGGAACTCAAAGTTCATAGATTGGTAGTCATCCACAGCCTGACGAGCCAAATGATTAGCTAATAAATTTCCCTTGATTGCTTTTTGGGTCGTGTGTTGGATATCATATTCGGTCAAGATCATTTTCCATCTCGCTATTCTTCCAGAGAGAGCGGGCTTCTCGAAGATGTACTTGATCGGATCCATATTAGATATTAACAAAGTAGTGTGGGTCAACATATACTGTCTCAGTCGGCGAGTAGCCCATGCCAAAGCGTAACAAGTTTTCTCGAGCAGTGAGTATCTTGTTTCACAGTCGGTAAACTTTTTGCTAAGGTAGTATATTGTGTGCTCTTTTCGACCAGACTTGTCATGCTTCCCCAACACACACCCCCATTGAATTATCTAACACTGTTAAGTATAGTATCAAAGGTCTTCCTTTGATCAGCGGAATCAGAATTGGAAGTTCTTGAAGGTATTCCTTGATTCTCTCGAAGGCAGTCTGGAATTCGTCATTCCATTTTACCACTTGATCTTTCTTCAGGAGTTTGAAGATGGGCTCACAAGTAGCAGTTAAATGAGAAATGAATCTGGAAATGTAATTTAGGCGTCCCGAGAAGCCTCTAACCTCCTTCTTAGTGCGAGGAGCCAACATCTCTTGTATAGCCTTCAACTTTGCAGGGTCTACCTGAATGCCCTTGTCGCTAACAATGAAACCTATAAGTTTACCAGACCTTACCCCGAAGGTGCACTTGTTTGGATTTAACCTCAGCTTGTACGTCTTCAACCTATCAAACATCTTTTGTAGATGATCAAGGCGCTCTTCCTCAGTTTGAGACATGGCTATCACGTCGTCAACATATACCTCTATCTCATGGTGAATCATGTCATGAAACAAAGCTACCATGGCTCGCTGATAGGTTACCCCGATGTTATTTAACCCAAACGGCATCACTTTGTAGCAGAAAGTGCCCCATTGCAAGACGAAGGTTGTCTTCTCCATGTCTTCAGGTGCCATCTTGATCTAATGGTAACTAGAGAAATCGTCCATGAAGGAAAAGAGCTTATGTTGCATGGTATTGTCAACCAAGACGTCAATATGGGGAAGCGGAAATTCATCCTTGGGGCTTGCCATGTTCAAATCTTTGTAGTCCACATACATCTGCACCTTGTCGTCCTTTTTAGACATCAGGACTACGTTAGCAACCCATTGGGGATAAGAGGTGACAGCTAAGAACCCAATGTTGAACTATTTCATAACCTCTGCTTTGATTTTCTCTAACATTTCAGGGCGCATACGACGAACCTTCTGCTTTACTGGAGGGCAATCTTCTTTAGTTGGCAGATAATGAACCACAACATTTGTGTCCAGTCCTGGCATGTCTTCATATGACTAGGCAAAGATCTCGACATAATCATGCAACATTTGTGTTAACCGCTGTTAGAAGCTAAGCTCCAAATTTACACCTATCTTGACTTCTTTTGTGCCCAATTTTATTGTCTCAACTGGCTCTTCATGAGGCTGTATATCCCTTTCTTCCTGTTGTAACAGTCTAGCAAGTTCTCCGAGTACCTCACAATATTCCAACCTTCGTCCTCGACTTAGTTGATCGAATTTTCAAAGTCATAACCGACAATAGAAGAACTGTTATCAATGGGATCCAGAGTGGATATGGATCTGCAGTTTGATACGTGAGTGTGTGTAAGAGCATGGTTGTATAGACAAAGTAAAAAAGCAAAAAATAAAAATAGAGAACACAAAATTTGTATGCAAAACGTACAATGCTTTATTAATGACATATGAGAATGAAACATGATAACCCTAAAAAATAAACCATTGTGCCCCGGGTAAGACACGTGGCCAAAAAGTTTATATTGTTTATTACATATCCAAAAACAAGAAAGATAATTACTTCTGAATAAAAGTAATTGGTACAAAGTATTTTGTCGTCCAGTTACTGGGTCCACTATTGGTAGTAGGGACGATCCAGCTATCCATGTCATAGTCACTATCACTGTCTTCTAAGGCTTTGACCCCATGACTGCTGATGCGTAGGGGAGGTCCTCCAGCACGAGCACGATGAACAGCCCTTTGAGCCCCTGAAGAGAAACCCAAACCAAACTTATCAGATTTGCATGGAATGTCAGGGAGTTGGCGCCAGATGGTACACCCGCCTTCAACAACTGCTTTGGCGTCTTTGAGAGAAGCCGTCTTCAAGGGAGGTCTGGTGATCTTTGGCAGATTGGTGACAGTTTTAGTTGCAGCCGTAGTATGAGGCACCTCTTCGAAGTTCCGACACGGAGTCTCGATGAACTCACCATCCATTTCCACATACGTGAAGGAGTTCAGGTGACTTACCATGTATTCTTCTTCACCATGTACCGTGACAATCTTTCCTTTACCGGGTACTTCATCATCTGATGTAGAGTGGACGTGACAGCTCCCGCCCCATGGATCTAAGGGCGGCCCAACAAACAAGAATAAGATGGTCTGATATCCATCACGTAGAAGGTGGAGTCAAATGTATGAGAACCAACTTTTATGGGGATGTCCACCTCCCCGTGCACCATTCTTTTCGAACCATCGAAAGCCCTCACTACAATGTTGTTGGGTTTCAAGGTCAAACCTTCACAGTCTAATCTGTCCAAAGCCTTCTTGGGCAACACGTTCAATAATGACCCAGTATATACTAGAACATGGGCCAAAGTAGTGACCATGCATTCGATGGAGACATGTAGTGCATCATTGTGTTTTCTTCCCTTTGGTGTCAGATCAGCATTAGAAAAACCCAAACCATTATCAGCCGTCAAATTGGCCACACAATCTTCAAATTGGTTAGCGGAGGTTTCTTGTGGCACATGGGCGGTTTTAAGGAATTTCACCAAAGCCTTTGCATGAGCTTCGGAGTACAATAGTAAGGCTAACATTGAAATCTTAGAAGGGGTCTGCCCTAGTTGTTCGACCATATTGTAGTCGCTCTTCTTTATAATTGTTAATATTTCCTCCATTTCCTTCTTGGAAGCCTCTGGGATAGATTCCGAATACGCCTTCGTCTGGACAGGCTCAATCAATATGTTTTTGCCCTGAGTCTCGACCGACTCGGTGATAGGGGTGGCAACAGGGGTAATCACAGGAATTGCGGTGGTAGTATCAGCAGGAACAATAGTATGAATGATCACAGGACTAGTAATGACTTTTGGAGTAGAAATCTCAGGGGAGAACACTCTTCCACTTCTTGTTATTTTTTTGGTCCCAACGATGTTGCCAATGTCGGGATTAGTATTTTCAGAAACTTGGTCTTCAACAGCCAGCGGGTCTTGCTTGACACTGTGGTAGTAGACATCGGCCCCGTAGTTCTAGGGGACAGCCTTGTCCAAGGAGTATGGGATTGGCCCTGGCATAATGATGATCAGAGGAGCCAACTTCAGAGCAGATGTAATCTTGACGGGTCTTTTGGTGGAGACCTGGGAGGATTGGCGGAAATGGTTATGATTGAAACATCCTTACAAGGAACAGTTAGGACGAGAGTCTTTTCAAACAAAATCTCTCTATCATCCATCAGGCGTTGAACACATGCCTTTAACAAATAATAACTAGTTGGTAGAGATAAACACAAGTGGTAACCTTCGTCACAGCCCAGAAATAAACCGGCTTTCAACAAGTTCCACTTAATAGTCATGAGAGGAGTAACAAGTTCCTCGACAGAAGTAACAAACGCATCATTGTCAACAGCATTAACACCACCGTCGTACTTAGGCATGGGAGCAGTGATAACATTGGGAATCTCAGGAGCTTCAAATTCGATTTCCTTTGCTTTAATAAGGTCTTGCACTTTATTTTTCAAAGCCCAACAGTCCTTGGTACCATGGCCTGGACTTTCTGAATGGTAAGCACAATGAGTATTTGGGTTGTAACAAGGAGATGGGGGATCCTTAGGAGCTTCCCGCAAAGTTGCCAGATTGGATTTTAGCAAGTGAGGTAACACTTGAGATAAAGTCATATTTATTCAGGTGAATTGTCTTACAGGCCTTTCTACTCTAGGCTGATTATTTCGTTGTTGAGTATCTGCATGTTTAGAGATCATAACAGGCCCTATCGTTGGACATTGTTCAGTACTGCCTTGATTCCCTTGGCTATAAGTGGCACTAACTTCCTTATTCCCAGAAAATGGCTTCCTTACTGTACTAGAGGATGCATCCTTTTGAATCTTAACACTCCTAATCCCAGCTTCCAATCTTTCTCTCATCAAGATCAGCTCAGTAAAACCAGCTGAAGAACTTCCAATCAGATGGTTGAAAAACATACCAGATAGGGTTCCCAAAAACATATCCACTAACTCCCAATCAAACAGGGGTATTGGACTCTTCCTGCTAAGTCCCTCCACTTCTGAGCATAGTCTTTAAAGCCCTCGCTCGAATCCATAGACATACTTTGGAGTTGCGTATGGGTGGGAGCAAGGTCTGCATTATACTGATACTGCTTGTAGAAAGCAGCAGCTAGGTCTTCCCAATTACGAATGTTGGTCCCTTACAGTTGGTAGAACCATTCTAGTTGAGTTCTGGATAGACTATCTTGAAAGAAGTGGACCCATAAGTCCTTGTCAGCAGTGTGAGGCTGAATCTTCCTCACATAAGATAGGAGGTGCATCTTAGGACATGAAACCCCATCATATTTGGTGAACATTGGCACCTTGAACTTCTGCGGGATGATAACCCCAGAAACCAAACCCAGCTCTTCAAAATCCATCCCGGGCACCTTCTGGATTTCCATTGCACTTAGACGCTCTTCCAGTTGTTTGTATTTTTCGTCGGCTGGAGGGTACTGCTCTTCATTATAGTCAGTCTCATTATCAGATTCCCTTGGACTGGGGTCTTCCTCTCCTGTCTCCCCTTCTTGATTGTCTCCTTCTTTTGACGAATATGTTAGCTCAACCACTTGCCTTAATGGTCCTTTGAACCTCCTTCCCAAACTCACCACACCAGCTGTCTTCCTTGGTTTCTTGGTCTTCTCTTTAACAATCAGGGCTTTCATGATCATCTGTTGAAACTGAGTATTATGAGTCTGTAGATCCTTCACTGTTTATTCTAGAGCCATTGCTGAAATAAACAACAAAGAAGATGAGAAACCTGCTATAAAACCTGCTTATGCAATTATATGTATGATATATGTATGCAATGTTTTCAAGGATTTCTAAGACTTAAATTTTCTTAAACAGAAAGAGAATAAACGTTAATTGTATTAAGATGTTTTAACGATCACAATGATGCCTCTTGGGCTTACAAAGGAGGTAAAAAGCAAAAAATAACTCTCTAAGCAAAGAGACTCAAGCTTCCCACCATCGCATCCTCTTTGGTGCAATGTAAGCATTTATACTCTTCTCCTTGTGAAGTAACCTGGTGAGCTCTAAAACCTTCTTCTCGCTGGTGTAGAATTGGGTTTCAAAGATATCCCATTCTTCTTTGAGATGGATCTAGGATTCCTGTAGCTCCTCGAAATCAGTTGGCATGTCCGGATGGAGGACAATGTAAGGAGTGTCTCCCTCAGCAATTGGCTCCATAATCACAGGTAAGATGGCGGGGTAAGGCATCATAAGACATTGAGCACGAGCTCGCACCCATTTGATGTAAGGCTCAAGAGGGATGGAATTTGTGTTCCCCGATGTCTTGCTATCAACTCTATTTACCATGCCCCAAGCTCGAATGAACCTCTTACGATAACCCTGAACGTCATTCTCATAGTCAAATGTGATTCCTTGGACGAGTGTGTCGTGAGGACCATCCCTTCTAGCATAACAAAATTGTCGCAATGCCAAACAAGGATTATAAGTGATTCCTCCCCTAATGCCTAAGAGAGGGACATTAGGGAATTCCCCACAATGATCAATGATGGTATCATTATCCAAGGATCGAGAACACCAATGAATATCTGAATTTGTAAGGGACATCAACCTATGAGACCATCTCATACCCTGCTCATTTCTAAAAATAGACCGAGGTAGGTGAGAAATAAACCACCTATCCAATAGAGGAGTGCAACACAGAAGGGTCCCTCTTCTCTTTAGAGTGTGAGTATGCAGAGAGTGTAGAATATCCCCAAGTAAAGTAGGCACTGAATTATGAGACAAAAAAACCTTAACCGCATTCACATCTATGAGTTAGTCTGTGTTAGGGAATAGTACCATCCCATAGATGAGAAGGGCCAACACTTCTTCAAAAGCTTGTAAATCCAGGGTATCCCAAAAATGGTGAGCTTTCTAAAATAAAAACATAGCTAGAAATCCTTGGACACCTCTTTTGGTTTCCCAGTTTGCCACTATATCAGACCGTTGTAAAGACAGAGCTTGAGCAATCTCTTCGGGTTTTAGATCTCTTTCCATACCGTTGAATGGTAACTAATTAAGGATAGGTACCCCCAATAACTGAGAAAACTCCTCCATAGTAGGCACTAACTGGTAATCAAGAAAAGTGAAGCAGTGATGTAACGGGTCAAAGACCTGAAAGAGTACCTTTATCATTTCTTCATCAGGGTTTGAGGTGACCAAGTTGAGAAGTCGACCATGCCTTTCAGTGAAGAGAGAGCTTTCAGGAATCCTTGATACTAACTCCTTGAGTTGAGGAGGTAACCTCACAAGGTTGACTTGGATAGTGTTTCTGCGAGCGGATGTCGTGTCCTACAAAACAAGACAAAGATAAGCCCTAGAAGATCCTTGAAATGATTAGTATGATATGCCATATTATTATGTCATGATTATGCTAAGAAATCACAGATATAGCAAGCACAAGCAAATCACACAAAGACCTTAGGTTTAAGGCTTGCATGGGTTTTAAGGTAATACCCTCTTGAAGTTTTGATTGGTTCGACCTATCCTATAAATAGTAACCGGATTCTAAGGGATCTCAATATCACTAATATTTCCACAAGTTTCGTTCTGATAGACAACTGACTTATCATCAAACAAAACTCGGGAGTCAAATCTCAATGAGTGTAGTATCGAGTATCAACCGACTTTGGGAATACACCAAAGACGGCTATCTCACTACATCCTAATAGCCAAGTTGTTCAATTAAGGTTCCAAGGTCAGTTGACACTTCATGACACCACGCAGCGGCCCCGTATTCTCCTTGATTAACTCAAGGGCTACCGGTACCCACCAAAGTGTCGCATCAACTTAGCTATCGCTTCAACCGTGTCGGTATACCCCACACAGTTTCCACGATCTATTGCTACTTACCTAAAAGGTTTCCCCAGATTCGGGTGTAGGATCTATACAAGAATACCCAAATAACCCTTCAAGAACAAATCAAGCAAGTCAAACAAGGAAATCATTTTAAAATATGAACTATCTCTAAGGTAACCCCACTTTAAGATTATCCCTAGCAGAGTCGTCAGTTCTATGATACGGTGGCAGAACCGGCTGTTATACTGGTTTGTGTTTTTTGTTTGCAAATGTCGCAGTAAGCAAGAGTTGCCATCGACTTTTATTTTATCCAGTAAAGGAAAGGGTGAAACGAACAGAAAAAGACCTTTTTCGAGATTTTCTGAGTAAGGGGGTAGATTATGGAAAGGGAAGGTGTTAGCACCCTTTCTATCCGTGGTTTTCCACGGGCTCTTAGGTACTTGCTCATTTTTGAAAATTGTTTTCGTGTTTGTGTTTTTTGAAAGGTTTTTGTTTGCTTTATGATAACTCTTGTATTAGTCCTCAAGAGTGTGATAAAGTGTTTTTGAAAAGAAATTTGAAAGTGTGTAGGTGTAAAAAGGAATCAGATTTGAGCAATTACTTAAGAGCTATCTACCTACTCGAAAAAGGCGTTCTTTTCCTCATTTCCTTTAGATAGTGCTATCCTACTATTAGTGAGTAGGTAGCCCAATCGTTGGATGTTGAGGGATTATCAAAAGGGACGTTTATGGTCATTGAAGGTAACATGTAGAGATACCTTAGCAGTTCGAAGGGTCTGTCATCATGTAGGCAACATCGAGGGACAATATCATTCCTCATAGGCGACTCGAGGGAAATTTAGGGACTATGATCTTTATGATGACTTTAAACTGAGGGTCTTTGCTAAGATATCCCTATGTTTGAGGTACATGACCATTTCCGAAGGCAACTAGAGTGGGAAATACCCTAGGGGTGCAAGTGTGCGACAATGTGCTTTTTTCAGGTATTTTATCTTGAGGTTAGTGGTCTAATGGTTGATTGATTAATTCTTGTCATGCACGCTGTGATACGGTAGGAGAACTGACTTGAAGGTTTTGCGTTTGATCACAAATATTGAGGTTAGCAAGAGTCGCCACTGACTTTTCTTTTATCCAAAAGGAAAGGTGGAAAAGCACATGAAAGACCTTTGAGATTGTTTCTTGAGTTCGGGGGGTAGATTATGAAAAGGGAAGGTATTAGCACCCATTTCATCCATGGTTTTCCATGGGCTCTTAATTACTTGCTAGATCACTTGCTTTTGTTTGAAATTATGCTTAGTGTGGTTTTTGAAAGTATTTTGTAAAGAGGCCGTTGTTTAGGCAATCTTTGTAATGATTCTTGTTCGTAAGAATGTATAAAAATATGTTTGATCTTTTAAAAATATTTTCAATTTTGTAAGATGTTTGAAAGTGTATGTGATTATTTTGAAAATAGCAAGGATGTTTTGTTTGAAATGGAGCAAGTAATTAGGAGCAATCTAACTACTCAAATGTCTTTCTTGTTCATTTTTTTCCTTTGACATTGTTGTCTTACCATTGATTTGGTAAGCAACTCTATCTTTGGATGTAAACGGAACGGGCATGGGTCATCGTATAACCATGATTACCAATGTTGCAAGGTATCTTATCATTCTTTTTAAGGGACTAAGATCATTTGTAAGGCAACTTAGATAGCGTCATTGAGGGACTATGATCTTGTATTTGTTTGTTTTTGCTAAGATACCTTACATGCGTAATATGGTCATTTTGTATAAGGCTACTAAATAGGATAACCCTAGGGGTGCTTGTGTGCAAGTGTATTGTTTTCATGCTTGATTTTGTCTTGAATTAGGGTTTTTCTATTTGATTGATTTTGTTCTTTCCATACAAATCCTAATTACTAACATTTGTATATATAGCGATAAATTGCGGAATTTTAAAGTTACTATGCTATTACAATACTTGTGGGAGGGGGTATACAATTTGTGAATGAGGATTGCAATAATATAAATCTAATTAATCTATTACAACCAAATTGAATAAATGTACAAGGAAATGAATAAATATAAAGTACAAATGCAAATGGAAAGAAATGATTTTTGTTTGGATTTTTATGAAAAGAGGTTTTAACCTAACCTTAATTAGAGAAAAAATAATCAACTAAAATTAATTAAATTGATTTAAACTAATTAAGAAAAGAAAATTAATTAAGAAAAGATTTTTGAATAAAACCCTAATTCTATTTAGTTGATTAAAAGAAAATAAGTTTAGAGAAAAAAACTATTTTTTTTGTATTTTGTCTTGTAAATAAATTATAGTGTCATAAAATATTTTTGGCTTTTTCTTTATTAAAATAATATATTTAAATAGGTATAAAAGAAAATAAATAATAACCTAGTTTTAATTTAATTTACAAGATAATTGGTAAAGATAAATAAAGTATGATGAATAAAAATAATTTTTTGTGTGAGAAAAATATTTAAATTATGTCAAAACATAAATCTACTATTTTTATATTTTTTTATGATTTTTTAGTATTTTAGAAAATATATTTAAAAGGAAAAATGAAATAAATAAATAAATAAAAATAAATGGGCCAGGGGGTGCCAAAAGTAGGCAGGGAGTTAGTCAGTAAAAAAAAAAAAAAAAAGAAAGTCAGGCCCAAAGGGCCCAGCGCCTGCAAACAAATCAGAAAAATGTCAAAAATATGTAAAATGTAAAAATGGTCACGCTGGGGCTTGAACCTAGGACCATGGGGTGAACAGACGCGCGCTTTACCACTGGGGTGGATATACATCTGTTTATATAAACAAAATAATAAATATGTAAGGAAAATCAAGTCCTGATGACTTCATCTTCAACCTCCAACCGGTGTACCTGTAACTTCTTCATTTCTCAACAAAAATGGAAGATGACAAAATGAAAGTTGTTGCATTCTTCCTCATGAATCTAACCATGTAAATACCTAAAGCTAAAAGTCAAAAATAAATGAGAATTTCTCTGGCCCTAATTTGAACCCTAAAAATTTCAGAAACTTCAACTCTAAAATTCTCTAAGCTCAGGCCATGTAAATGCAAACTATGGATATGTACAGCTTCGTGGCAATGAGGTCTACATTTTATCTTCACAAATGCAAGCCTGACAATACCTAAGTAATGAGATATAAGTTCAAGAAGAATACCTCAAAACTAGAAATCGTGAAATGAATTTGAGCTTGTTTCAGGCAGTGTTGATGATCAGGTTAGCTTCCTTGGACCTCTAGGAAGCTAATGCAATGGTTGGCTTGAGCTGAGGATGGCTGGAATGGTCTGGAGAAGTCCAACTGTGATGCTCTGCTTTTGTTTATAGAAGACAGGGAAAATGGTGTTACAGAAGTGAAACAAGTACATGGATGAGTTACTCTTGATGCAAGGAAGCTTTAGAAACTAAAAGGCCAAGAAACGCACGAGGGAAATGTGAGTTTGGTATGTAAAGTCAGAACGTGCACAACAATGGTGTTTTGAGACAATTTCTGATTAGAGGGAGCTTGAGTGAGTTTCAGGGGCTTAAAGCTCGTGTCCTAGATCACAAATAGTGCTTCTATTTATAAGCAACAA
Organism: Vicia faba; assembly: GCA_948472305.1. Classification (NCBI taxonomy): domain Eukaryota; kingdom Viridiplantae; phylum Streptophyta; class Magnoliopsida; order Fabales; family Fabaceae; genus Vicia; species Vicia faba. The sequence goes on along the minus strand of OX451735.1, from coordinate 1,506,882,065 downwards.
GTTTGGAGACTTTTTGTTGATCAGAATTTGAATTTGCATCCTTAAGGTAAACATGTGATTTTTTGAAAAACAAGTTTCAATGCCTTGTGTACTTGCTAAGATAGAGTAGTTATGCTTTAAACACACTTGCTTCTGACTTTGTAGATGAAGTGTGATTAGAGGGAACAAGTTCGAGGCTCAAGAGTGGACTTTATGCATAAAGCTTGCTTTTCAAGAATGGTATTGTTAACTTTCTTCCCAAAATGGTAATGTGAATTGGATAAAGCTTAAATCACTTGGATTATAGCTCAAACGTTTGTGTAATCCATTAATTATGGAGTGACAAACAAGTTTGGGTCCTGCAAAGCAAATATTATGCAGCCTAACATTGATTTGCATTTGTGTTCATCATGAAAATGACCTATAATTCAAGTGACAAAACCCCAACTTCATCTCTTCGATTCTCCCTACTCAGGAATAATGTCAAGGAGTTCTTGGACATTTTGGAAAGCTTTCAATGTTCTATACAATTCATATTTGAATTTCTTTTGAAGATTCCCCTTGGAACTATGTGAAAATTTTCCATGAAGTTAGGTCAAAAATCTGCCTAACTAGGGCAAAATTTCACTAAGTCTTTTTTAGTTCATGAGCATGTATTCATAAAATTATAACTTGAGATCCAAGAATTTTTGGAAGAAGTTGTGTGAAGAAAAGTTGTATATCTCATGGATATCTATAACTTTCATGTTGGAAGTTTCTCTTGAATCATCTCGCATCATGGTGAAAATTTGGCTCAAAGTTATGAAAAAACATGAAATTTTTAACACTTAGAAAAATTTCTAAGTTTAGAAATTTTGACTTTTCAAAACGAAATCTTGACTTTTTGATTTCTTGATGAATAAGTTTCATATTTTGATTATGATCTTGAGCACTTAAATTTGACCAAAAAGTCAAAGTTTGACTTTTTAGTATACAGTTGACTTTTGATCTGTTGACTGCAAAATTCATCTGTCAATCCAATGGATTTGCAATGATTTGAACCATGTCATTAGGTTAAAATGATTCAATTGTACTCTTGAGATCATGCCTTAAACCAATTTACCATTTGCTAGGTCAAAAAACCGAAATTGCCCTTTCCTAGTCAAAACCCTAATTTTGACCATTTTGACCTTTTGGAGATTTGATCAAATTTCTTGAGGAATTATGGTCCAAACTTGATCAAATGATAAATATGAGTCTAAAATGTTTATTTGGATAAAAAATTATGAAGTTTGACTGTAAATTAGCCATGGTTGACTTTTTCACCAATATAGTTGATTTTTAGGTCAACTGTTCAATTGACTGATCAAAAGTGTGATCCAAGGCTTGAAACTTGACATGGGTAACCTTGGGGGGTCCATAATGATCCATGAAAGTCATATGGGGCATTGGAAGTTCAAAAATCTTTGTGCAAACTCAAACCCTAATTTTGGTCATCAGTGCATAAGAAGGTGTCTTGAGCTGATCAAACCCTAGTGTAGTCTTGAGCCCAAGGAGATCTTGTGAGCAAATTCTTGATAAGTGAGAGGGCAAATTTTGGGGTACAACAGCTGCCCCTGTTCAATCTTCTTAAGCTTGAGGAGTTAGATTGGCAAGTTTTGCCATTCGTGACTCGAAGGTGGAAGATGATTGGACACTAGAATGCCCAAAAATTTGCACTCGGTGATGTGACGGTTGAGGGGATGGGCTTAAAGATTCCATTTGGAGAGGTGATAGAAAGTTTTTGGATATGGACTTGTAGATGCCATCCAAAATTGATTGTTTATATTGTAATTTGTAAGCTGAAAGAATGAGTATCAGAATGGCGTCAGTGTCTGGAGCTTATCTGAACTGTATCTGGGGGCTGATTTTGAATGATTATCAGAATGGCATCCGTGTCTGAAGCATATCTGAACTATGTCTGAGAGTGGAATCTGAATGAGTATCAGAATGACATCCGTGTCTATAGCGTATCTGAACTGTATCTGAAAGTTGAATCTGAATGAGTATCAGAATGGCATCTGTGTCTGGAGCGTATCTGAACTGTATCTGAAAGTTGAATCTGAATGAGTATCAAAATGGAATTCTTGTCTGGAGCGTATTTGTACTGTATCTGAAAGTTGGATCTGAATGAGTATCAGGATGGCATCTGTGTCTGGAGCGCATCTGAACTGTATCTGAAAGTTGAATCTGAATGAGTATCAGAATGGCATCTGTGTCTGGAGCGTATCTGAGTTGTATCTGAAAACTTTGAACATTATTAATGGTAACTGTTAACCATATCCTGAAAAGGGTAAAATGTTAGCTAAAATGCAATGTTTATGTTGTATGAAATACATAGTATAATGCATTCGTGTTATCAATGTTTATGATATATGGATGCAATGTATGCGTATGTGAGCTAGTTTGATGCACTGCTGTTGGATTAGGGAAAATAAATCTCTGACTGCTACTGAGGATATGGAGTATAAGTCTTCATGTTGTGAAGTATAAGTGTTGATGAATTTCTGCTTAGAGAAATAAACTCTGTTGTAAGGGAAATGTTGTATACTGCTTGTAAAATCCTGTTGGGAAATCTTGAGAAATTGAACGACTTCTACTGGGGATTGATAATTGGAAGCTTGTTCCATTGGGAATTAAACTGTAAATTGTGGGGAATTTATGGAAATAGCTTAGAGAGATTTCCCTACCTCTTTAAAGCCATTAGTAATTGTCTTTTACTTTGTTTATTTATAAACAGTAATTATGTTCAAATGCATATGTTCAACAATGAATCATTGGACGTTTTTGTAAACAAAACACAAGAGTAAAGAAAAAAATAGATAGTTTTGCACTTTCAAAGGAATATCTTTGTATTAACTTTGAGTAAGTATTTGTACAATGAGACAAGCATTCTAGTAAGAGAATATTGTCGTAAAAAAAGAAAATTTTGATACAAAGAAAAGATAGCTATGTGCAATAATCCCATGGGGTTCCTATTCTGCTATAGCCTTTGTATCTCTGAGCATCTTGTCTATTTATTGCCTTGTCAGAAGATGATTGAATTGATCAGAACCTCTGAATTTGTTAGTTGAAGCCAAAGGTTGTCTGTAAGGTGATCCAACGGGACATAGTCATACGCTTTAATTCCCTAACTTTTGCCTGGACCGCCCTTTCGGGTTTTCAGTCCACCGGGATACCCTTTTTTGCCCAAGTTGCCCTTTCGGGTTTTCAACTTGCCGGGTGTACAAATTTTTTTGTTTTATCCCTAATTTTTTCCCGAACTTTTTTGGTTCGCCGGGATGCCCTTGTTTTGCCTAGGTATGTCAACCTAGCGGGTCTCTTATGCGTAGTATCTTTTGACTATGTCTGCATTCGCAGGATACGGCAGGTCATCGCCATCCATGGTGGTTAAGATCATTGCTCCACCAGAGAAAATGTTTTTGATTACAAATGGTCCTTCATAGGTAGGAGTCCATTTGCCCCTAGGATCACCTTGTGGCAGTATGATGCGTTTGATCACCAGATCTCCAACTTGATACACTTGGCATCTGACCTTCTTGTTGAAAGCCTTGATCATTCGTTTTTGATACATTTGACCATGGCAAACAACAGTAAGTCTCTTCTCATCAATCAAGTTTAGTTGATCAAGTCGAGTCTGAATCCAATCTTCTTCATTCAGCCCTACATCCTTCATAATTCTTAAAGAGGGGATCTGAACCTCAATAGGCAAGACGGCTTCCATGCGTTAAACTAGAGAATAAGGTGTTGCCCCGGTTGATGTGCAAGTTGTGGTACGATACCCGTGGAGAGGGAATGGTAACATCTCATTCCAGTATTTATATGTGACCGTCATTTTCTGTATGATCTTTTTAATGTTCTTATTTGCAGCTTCGACAACACCATTCATCTTCGGCCAGTAAGGAGAAGAATTGTGATGCTGGATCTTGAATTGCTCGCACAAGGCGGTGATCATAGTGTTGTTGAGATTCGTACCATTGTCTGTAATGATCTTCTCCAGGATACCGTAACGACATATGAGATTCTGCTTGATGAACCGGGCGACAACATTCTTGGTAATGAAAGCGAAAGAAGCTACCTCCACCCACTTTGTAAAATAGTCAATGGCCACTAGGATGAAGCGGTGTCCATTGGAAGCCGTCGACTTGATTTTCCAAATCATATCAATTTCCCACATAGCAAAGGGCCAAGGAGCTGTCAAGACATTCAGAGGAACCGGAGGTACGTGCACCTTGTCAGCATAAACCTGACACTTATGGCAAGTTTGAGAGTGTTGATAGCAATCTACTTCCATAGTAGACCAGTAATAGCCTGCCCGTAAGATTTTCTTTGCCATCGTATGCCCACTGGAATGGGTGCCAAAAGTGCCTTCATGCAATTCAGCCATGATCCTTTCAGCTTCAACCTTATCTACACACCTAAGTAACACAGAGTCATGAATGCGTTTGTACAGAATGTCATTACTAAGGAAAAATTTAGTAGAGAATCTCCTTAAGAACTTCTTATCATTGATTGAAGCTCCTTCTGGATATTCTTGAGCCTCGGGATACTTCTTGACTTCATGAAACCAAGGCTGGTCCACTACTTCTTCAGTATTAATCTCGTGACAGTGTGATGGTTCCTCCATTTGTTCGACAGTGATCTGGGGAGCCTCGTTATCCCAATTAAGTTTAAACATAGATGACATTGTGGCTAGTGCGTCTGCTAGCTGATTTTCTTCTCGCGGGAAATGCTCGAAGGTAATATTCTCAAAACATGGATCAATGTCAACACATGTTCTTTGTATGGGATAAGGTTAGGGTGTTTGGTGTCCCATTCCCCTTTGATCTGACTGATGACCAAAGTTGAATCTCCGAACACACTCAAATATTTGATCCCTAAATCTATGGCAGCTCTGAGACCAAATATGCACGCTTCGTATTCTGTCATGTTATTTGTACAATTGAAGCAGATTCTTGCAGTAAAGGGAGTATGACACCCTTCCGGAGATATAAGTACAACATCGATACCATTTCCAAGTGCGTTGTATGCCCCATCAAAGAACAGGGTCCATCGGGATCCTTGTTCAGGTCCGTCATATGGCCTGAATTCTTCACAATTATTTACCGTCATGATATCTTCGTCTGAGAATTCAAACTTCATGGGCTGGTAGTCTTCCACAACTTGGTGAGCAAGGTGATCAGCTAGTACACTGCCCTTTATAGCCTTCTGGGTAGTATACTGTATGTCATATTCCGTCAGGATCATCTGCCATCTCGCTATTCTCCCAGAAAGAGTAGGCTTCTCGAAGATGTATTTTATCGGATCCATTTTAGATATCAATAAAGTAGTATGAGTCAACATATACTGTCTTAGCCGGCGAGCAGCCCATGCCAGAGCCCAACAAGTTTTCTCGAGCAGTGAATACATGGTTTCGTAGTCGGTAAACTTTTTGCTCAGGTAGTAAATAGCATGCTCTTTTTGGCCAGACTCGTCATGCTGCCCCAATACACACCCCATTGAGTTTTCTAAAACAGTCAGATACATGATTAATGATCTTCCCTCGACTGGTGGCATCAACACAGAAGGATCTTGTAAGTATTCTTTGATTTTTTCAAAAGCAACTTGGCACTCGTCATTCCATTTGACTACTTGATCTTTCTTCAACAATTTGAAGATTGGTTCACAAGTAGCTGTTAAGTGAGAGATGAATCTGGCAATGTAGTTCAAACGCCCCAAGAATCCTCTGACTTCCTTCTCAGTACGAGGAGCAGGCATCTCTTGTATTGCTTTTACCTTGGCAGAATCTACTTCAATACCTTTGTTGCTGACGATAAAGCCTAGGAGTTTACCAGATCATACCCCAAATGTGCACTTGTTTGGATTCAACCTTAGTTTATACTTCTTCAGTCTCTCAAACAATTTTTGTAAATGATCAAGATGCTCTTCTTCTGTTTGAGAGTTGGCTATTATGTCGTCCACATAGACCTTTATTTCGTGATGTATCATGTCGTGAAATAGAGCTACCATGGCACGCTGATAGGTTGCCCCAGCATTCTTCAGTCCGAATGGCATCACCTTATAGTAGAAAGTGCCCCACTGCGTGACAAACGTTGTTTTCTCCATGTCCTCGGGCGCCATTTTGATTTGGTTGTAACCTAAAAAACTGTCCATGAAGGAAAACACTTTGTGTTGTGCCATATTGTTAACTAGAATATCATTGTGGGGGAGTGGAAAATCATCCTTAAGGCTTTCCCTATTCAAATCTCTGTAGTCCACACACATTCGCACTTTGCCGTCTTTTTTGGGCATGGGAACAACATTGGCAACCCATTGCGGATAAGAGGTGACAACCAAGAATCCAGCGTTGAATTGCTTCATGACTTATGCTTTAATCTTTTCTGACATATCAGGCCTCATGTGGTGAACCTTTTGTTTTACTGGTGGATAATCCTCTCTTGTAGGCAAACGATGTACCACAATGTCTGTATCAAGTCCCGACGTGTCTTCATAAGACCAGGCAAAGACTTCAACATAATCGTGTAACAATTGAATAAGACGATCCTTGGTACCGGGTTCCAAATTGGCACCCACCTTGACCTCTTTTTTGTCTTCTTTGGTACCTAGGTTGATTGTATCCACGGGTTCCTCGTGAGGCTGAATGGTTCTCTCTTCTTGTTGTAGTAGTCTGGAAAGTTCCCCTGGTACTTCACAATCTTCCTCATCTTCGTCTTCGGCTTGGTAGATTAGATTTTCAAATTCACAAAAAGCCATAGCAGTATCGTTACCCATGGGATCCCGAATGGATGTATACCTGCATTGTGAGTGTGAGTGTGTGTAAGGGTATAGTTATCCTTGAAAGAAATAAAAATGTAAAAAGAAAAACAATGAGCACAAAATTTTGTATGAAAAAACGTCTATGATTCATTGATGTCATATGAAAATGAGATAATAACCCTTACAAATGGACCATTGTGCCTCGGGTAAGACATAATGTTTTAAGAGTGTGAATTGTTTTAATATTACAGATCCAACAAAATGTAAAGACAAATTATTGTGGGATAAAAGTGATCGGGAAAAAATCTCTAGCCTCCCAGTTGTTGAGTCCTCCGCTGACAGTCGGGAATATCCAATCCTCCAAGTCACAATTATCTTCATCTCCTTCTATGGTGTTGACCTCGCGGTTGCTGATCTTCAGGGGTGGTCCTCCGGCACGAGCGCGGCGTACAGTCTTCTGAGCACTTGAAGTGAAACCTAGGCCAAACTTGTCAGACTTATATGGGATATTTAGGAGTTGTCCCCAGACAGTGCACCTACCTTCTTTTACCACTGCTTTGGCATCCTTTAGAGATGACATCCGGAGTGGAGGCCTTGTGATCTTGGGAACAACCTTGGTTATTGCCACATCTTGCGGGACCTCTTCAAAGTGTTGGAATGAAGTTTCAATAAATTCACCATCTAATTCCACATTGTTGTACCCCAAAATTTTCCCTCTCATTTCATCAACTTTTTCTCATCACAAGACTCTTGGAACTCAAGATCAAGCTAGGGTTTGCTCTGCTCAAGACACCTCCTTGCACTGTTGACCTAAATTAGGGTTTGAGTTTGCACATGTATGTTTTGACCTACAATGCCCAAAGTGACTTTCATACTTCATGTTGGACTCACAAGTTTGTCCATATCAAGTTTCAAACCTTGATTCAATTTTTTGCCCAGTCAATTGGACAGTTAACCTAGAAATCAGCTGTATTGGGGAAAAAGTCAACTGTGGCCAATTGACAGTCAAACCTCATGAATTTTGACCCACATCAATATTATTAACTCATATGAACCATTTGATCAAGTTTGGATCACAATTCCACAAGAAATTTGATCAGATCACCAAAAGGGCAAAACGGTCATTTTTAGGGTTTTGACTGCACAAAGGCAATTTTTTACTGTTTGACCTAACCAATGGAAAATCAAGCTCAAACATGGACTCAAGGACTCAATGACATTGACTTGACCCATTCAACAAGTTCAAAAGATCTCAAATGCATAGGATTGACAGATGAATTTTTCAGTCAACTGATCAAAATTTGATTGTATACTGAAAAGTCAAACTTTGACTTTTTGGTCAAAATCAAGTGCCAAGGGTCATTTTTCATCAAGACATGTCAAATTATGAAACTTGTTCATAAAGAAACCCAAAATTGCAAATTAGGGTTTAAAATGGAAAATTTTCATAACTTAGAAATTTTCTAAGTTATAAAATTTTCTTATTTTTTCTAACTTTGCCCCACATTTTCACCAAGATGCAAATGGATTCAAACAAAACTTATAACATTAAAGTTATAGTCCATAACAAATTCTACAACTTTGATTCACAAAGTTTTCTCGAAAGAAGCTTGGATATCAAGTTATGATTTTTGGAACAAGGGTACCTAAAACTTTTAACTTAGAGAAATTTTGCCCTAGTTTAGGCAAGATTTTGACCCATCTTTTTGGCAATTTTTCACATAGTTCCACTTGGAGTTTCAAGTTTCATTTCAAATATGGATTATATTACATGTTTCAAGCTTTCCAAATTGTCCAAGAACTCCTCAAACACCTTTGTGGTTAGGGAGAATCGAATGCTTGAAGTTGGCAAAAACTCACTTTGTAACCATGGCCAATACATGTTCATACCACTTGCCAAATCTGACCAAGCTAGATTAGTTCACAATTACAAGACTATAAACCAATTTGTACTCAATAATTAAATTTAAATCCATTGGTCTAAGGTTTTGTTTTGGACATTAGAGGATTATACACTAGATTAATCCTTAAATAGATAAAGCAACATTGCCATTTTTGCTTGAATTTTGCTTTATGTCAAAACAGCATCCTAGAGCCTTGAACCAGATCTTATGATGCAAACCAAATCCACAAACTTGGGGCCAAGCTTACACAATGTGTGAAGAGTTAGAGCTAGCCTGTACATGCCTGCTCTTGGTCACTTCTCATTTTGCTTCAGAACCAAGCAACTTGTCAAAAACAAGAGAACAGACACATATGATAAAACTAACTCAAGCAAAGTTATCAAACAAGTTTCATACACTCTTGCAAGTCAGAAGCACGAGTCTTTCACCCCTAAAGCATCCTCATACTCCAAAACCACTTTTTCTTGCAAAACAGGGCCAGTTCTGCATATTGCAAGCCACAATCAAATTCCCTCGTGCGTTTTATCCAAAACTACTTCAAACACATTCCAGTCAACATACCTGAGCTATCCAGACCATTCACAAGTTGCTGTAACTCCATTAACACACATTGCCATTTTTGTTTGGAAGCTTTGCAGGTTGAGTTCTGTAGCACGATTCAGGCCACTTCAAAACAAACTAAGCATTGGGAAAGGTTCAGTGGACATCAGGCAAGCTCAAAAGAACCTCAAGCACCATTGAAAGTTGCTACATTGTCCAGCTCAAACTCAACTGAAACATGTATTTCATGAACTTCTAACTCTCTATTTAGGAATATTAAACTTAGGTTTATGAATATAAGATGTTGTATTCATAGCCCTAAAACCATACATGTGCTTAGTTTTCATTTCTATTAATCGTGCTAGGAGAATTTCACTCATGAACTTTCTGAAAAAACTAGGATAGAAATTAGGGCCAGAGAAATTCTCTCTGGTCTTTGAGAGTTAGCTTAAGTTTTTTATATGGTTAGATTCGTTGTTTGATGCTCTACAAGTTTCATGTTTTGAGTTTTGTCAAAAAAGCACTGAATCAGGAGATACAAGTTTGTGTGGAAAACGCGCGTTTTTTTCAAAGTCTGGAGGAAGAAGATGAAGCTGATGGACTGGGCCTGGTTATTTTTGCTTCTAACACTTGCATTTTCAGTTCACACCCCCCCTGGCCCATTTCTTTGTATTTTTTATCATTTTTGCATTTTTATTTCATATCTGATTTTGATATTTTATTTTCTAACATAAAAAATACTTAAAAAATATTTTCATAAATTTTTATATTTATTTGGTCTTTATTTTAAATATTTCCACCATTTAAATGATTAAATACTTTATATTATTTTGTTAAAATTTTAAAAAATAATGTAAAAAATACTTTTATTTTCATTTATTATTTTTATTCACATTTGAAAATATTTTCTTGAAATATATACATTTTGTAAATAATTTATTTGTATACACACTTAATATATTTAATATATGTATACTATATTTTATTAAAATTAGAATAAAAAACACAAAAATAATACATTTTTATTTTCTTTACTAAAAAATACTTTTTTTTAATATACTTATTTTTGCACATATTGATACATTTTTGTACATAAATAATAAATAATATCATTTCTTGAGAAATTAGGGTTTTTGCCCTAAAAACAAAAAAATAATTAAAATTGACTCTTTTTTATTTATTTACATTTCTTCACATTAAAAATACTTTTTACATACATAAAAACCTTCTTTGCATAATACATTTTATCTAATATTGATTTATTGTATTTCATTTAAATATTGCACATTTAAATATTATGCCTTGCAAATTCAATTTGGTTGTAATAATTTAGGATTTAATTTCTTGCAAAATAATCCCCTATTCAAATTTGTACCCCCTCCCTATATCATGTTGTAATAGTGTAAAATTTAAATTCTCGCACCTTTAAATGCTTTCAATTATGCCATGCTTAGACTTAGGCTTTGTATGCAAAATCAAAACCAACAAATAGTGTGACCTAATCAAAGACAAAAATGCATGAAAAAACAAACACAATGCACACTTGCACCCCTAGGGTTTCAATCCACTTGTTGCCTTCAAAATGGACCATGGTATGCATGTCAAGTACTTTGGCAAAACAAAAACAAAACAAAAGATCATAGTCCCTTGATGACGCTATCTGAGTTGCCTAAACAAAATGATCAAGTCCCTCAAGAAAATTGCCAAAAATACTTGACACTATTGCTATCATGGTCTATACGATGACCCGCGCCTGTCCCGTTTAACATCCTAACACAAGGTTGTTCACCAAATACAATAGTGAAACAACAATGTTAAAAGGGTTAAAAACATAAGAAATATCTTTGAGTAAAATAGGGTAGACAACTCTTAGTTACTTGATCAAAGCTTGCAAAAACATCCTTGCTATCTTCAAAACACACTTCCCCACACAATTTCAAAACCCTACTTTCAAACATTGAAAACTTTTCAAAAGACAAAAACACCTTTGTATACATTCAAACAAGAATCATTACAAAGGTTGCCACAACAATGGCCTCTTTTCAAAATATCTTTCCAAATCACACACAAAGCACCATTTCAAACAATTGAAAAGCAAAGCAAGTGATCTAAGCAAGTAACTAAGAGCCCATGGATAACCATGGATATAAAGGGTGTTAATACCTTCCTTTCTATAATCTACTCCCCGAACCCAAGAAAACATCTCAAAGGTATTTCCTTTGCTTTTTGACCTTTCCTTAGGATAAAATAAAAAGTCAGTGGCGACTCTTGCTAAACCGAAACATTTGCGAACACAAACGCAAAATCCCAAGTCAGTTCTCCCACCGTATCACACATATCTGAAGGAATTGAGATGGATTATCATGTACTCTTCTTCTCCATGAACTATGATAATCTTCCCTTGAGTCGGATATTTCAGCATTTGGTGTAACGTAGAAGTGACAGCGCCAGCATTGTAAATCCATGGTCGGCCTAACAAGCAGGAATATGAGGGACAAATATCCATTACATAAAAAGTTGAATTAAAAGTTTGTGTTCCAACTTTTATGGGAATGTCTACCTCCCTGTGTACCATCCTTTTCGAGCCGTCAAAAGCCCTTACTACTATGTTACTTGGCTTCAATATCAATCCCTCACAGTCAAGCCTATCAAGAGCTTTTTTAGGAAATACATTCAGAGATGAGCCAGTGTCCACCAAAACATGAGCCAGGGTTGTGCCCCTACATTCAACCGAGACATGCAATGCCTCATTATGCTTCCTTCCCCTTGGCGTTAAATCAGCATCTGAAAAACCTAGACCATTATCTGCAGTTAGGCTGGCTACGCAGTCTTGAAACTGATCGGCAGATGTCTCTTAGGGTACATAGGCAGTTTTCAGGAATTTTACCAAGGCTTTTGCATGCGCCTCGGAACATAGTAGTAATGCCAACATGGAAATTTTAGAGGGGGTTTGCCCCAGTTTTTCAACTACATCGTAGTCGCTTCTTTTTATGATCTTCAGAATTTCCTCCATCTCTTTCCGGTAGGGCTCAGGGATAGCCAATGGTGTCTTCGTCTTGACATACTCAACCAGAACACCTTTTCCTCGAGTCTCGGTTAATTTGGCAGCAGGAGTGTTGGTAGGAATGATAACAGGGGTTGTAATAGCTTTGTCAGTTGGAGTATTGGCTGAGATGATTGTAGGACCGGGAATAGCTTTTGGGGGAGCAACATCAGGAACGATTACGGGTCCAGAAATGACTTTTGGGGGAGTAATTTCAGAAGAGAATATCCTTCCGCTTCGGGTAATCTTGCTAGTTACTGCAATATTACTGATGTCGGAGTTGACTTTCTTGGAGCTTGAATCATCGGTGGTTGGCCAGTCCTGCTTGATACCATGGTAGTAAACATCCCCTCCATAATTCCATGGTATGGTTTTGTCTGACGAATATGGGACTGGTCCAGGCATTGTAATTATTAAAGGAGTTGCTTTTGAAACTGATGTAATTCTAACGGGTCTTTTGGTGGAGACCCTGGAAGAATTGGAGGAAATGGTAATGATAGAAACATTTTCAAAAGGAACAGGTGGAACAGAAGTCTTCTCGAATAAAATTTCTTTGTTATTTATTAGGCACTGAACACCTGCTTTCAACAAAGGACAGTTGGTTGGTGAGGACAAACAAAAATGGCAAACTTCATCGCAGCCCGGGAAAACACTGACATTCAACAAGTTCACTTTAATAGTAAGAAGTGGGGTCATAAGTTCATCAACTGAAGTAAAAAATATTTCTTCTTCAATGGCATTGGTATTATGGCCATGTCTGGGCATAGGGGCAGAAATGACATTTGGCTTTTCGGGCGCGTCGAATTCAATCTCTTTTGCTTCAATGAGATCTTGTATTTTGTTCTTTAGAGCCCAACATTTATTAGTGTCATGGCCAGGACTTTCAGAGTGATATGCGCAACGGGCATTGGGATGATAGTGAGGAGATGTTGTGTTGGGGTTTTTTGGAGCTTCTTTCAAGGTCACCAAATTGGATCTTAGTAGATGTGGTAATACTTGAGACGGTGTCATGTTAATTCCGGTGAACTGTCTGACTGGCCTTTCCATCCTTGGTTGATTGTTTCTTTGTTGATCAGGCGCAGGTTTAGGAATCATAATAGCCCCCACCATTGGACGGCGTTCGACCCTATCTTGATTTCTTGATGGATATACAACAACCACCTCTTTCTTTGTGATGAAAGGCTTCTTTACAGCTGCAGAAGAGGATGTATCTTTCTGAATCTTTCCACTCTTTATACTGGCTTCTATCCTTTCTTCGGTCAATATCAGTTCAGTAAAACCAGTAGATGAACTTCCAATTAAATGATTGAAGAAGGGACCAGACAAAGTGCCCAAGAACATGTCTACCAATTCTCTCTCAGATAGAGGGGGTTGAACTCTTCCAGCCAAGTCTCTCCATTTTTGCGCATAGTCCTTGAAGCCTTCATTTGAAACCATGTCCATACTCTGAAGTTGAGTACGGGTAGGCGCAAGATCAATATTGTATTGGTATTGTTTGTAGAAGGCTGCAGCAAGATCTTCCCATTTGTGAACATTGGCTCTTTCTAGTTGGTAAAACCATTCAAGTTGAGTTTCAGACAGACTATCCTGGAAGAAGTGTACCCATAAGTCTTTGTCAGCGGTATGGGGCTGGGTCTTCCTTACATAGGATCGGAGATGCATTTTAGGGAATGAGACTCAATCATACTTGGCGAACACAAGTGCTTTGAATTTGGGAGGAATGACAATCCCCTACATTAACCCCAATTCCTCAAAGTCCAAGCCAGGCACTTTTTGGATTTTAATCGCACTCAAACGCTCTTCGAAATGTTTATACTTATCACCAGCTAAAGGGTATTGTTCTTCAGAATAGTCTTCTTCTTCCTCTTCCTCTTCCGATTCTGACGGGACAACTATTTCCTTGCCTTTCCCATCTTAATTGTCTCTTTCATCGGATGTCGTTGCAAAATCTAGGGTTCTTCTTGTCTGCCCATGAAATCTTCTTCCCATGTTTAGGACTCTGGTTACCTTCTTTGTCTTCTTTTTCCTCTCCTCATCTAGAAAAGTCTTCAACTCTTCTTGTCCTTTGGCTAGGGTCAAGAGCAATTGTTGAAACTGTATATTCTGAGCTTGAAGGTCCTTCACTATTTTCTCGAGATCCATCTTACTGAAATAAATAGTAGAGAGATGAGGAGACTTGTTGCAAAAGACCTGCTTATGTTATGATGAATGGTATATGCATATGTAATGATTTCAAGGATTTCAAAGATTCAAATTTGTTTTAGACAAAAAGGAAACACACGTTATATTAATAAGTTAAAGTTTTGAGTACATAAATGCGCCTTGAGCAAAATAATACAAAAACTCTAAGATAAAAAGGTAGTTCGCATCCTCTTTGGTGCGATGTAGGCATTCATAGTTTGCTCCTCATAAAGTAGTCTAGTGAGTTCCAAAACCTTCTTCTCACTTGCGTAGAATTGGGCTTCGAAAGTATCTCGCTCCCCCTTGAGTTGTATCCAATCCCTTTGTAGGTCTTCAAGATAGGTGGGCATATCAGGATGTATGATAGTGTATGGAACATCTCCTTCCATGACAGGCTCAATGATTACTGGGAGAATGGAGGGGTAAGGCATCATAAGACTCTGAGCACGAGTTCGTACCCATTTGAGGTAAGGCTCAAAAGGGATGGAATTCTTGTGCCCCAAAGTCTTATTATCCACCTTATGCAACATCCTCCAAGCTCGTATAAATCTCTGGTGAAGACCTTGATTGTCATTGTCATAGTCAAATACCAAACCTTGAATCAGCATCTCGTGCGGGCCATCCCTTCGAGCGTAACCAAATTGTCTTAAGGCTAAACATGGGTTGTAGGTGATACCTCCCCTAATGCCAAGTAAAGGGACATTATGGAATTCTCCACAACGGACGACAATGATAACATTCTCTTTGGATCGGGAGCACCAATGAATGTCCGAATGTTTGAGCGTCATCAACCTTTATGACCACCTTGAACCTTGCTAATTTTTTAATACAGATTGGGGAAGATGCGAAATAAACCATCTTGCCAAGAGAGGAGTGCAACATATAAGGACACCTCTTTTCCTCATTGTGCGGGTGTGAAAAGAGTGTAGGATATCTCCTAGCAATGCAGGTACCGAGTTGTGGGATATGAAGATTTTGATAATGTTGACATCTATGAGTTGGTCAAAATTTGGAAAAAAAACATCCCATAGATGAGGAGATCCACAATTTCCTCAAAGGCTTGCAAGTCCAAGGAATTCCAACAGCCTTGTGCTTTCTCGAACAAGAACTTTGCTAGGAAACCTTTAACACCACTCCTTGTTTCCTAATGAGTTGTGATATCCGATGAGTGCAAATGTAGAGCTTGAGCAATCTCTTCTGGCTTTGGGTCTCTTTCTGTAACGTTAAAAGGTAGTTGGTTGAGAACGGGAATCCTCAAGAGTTGGGAGAATTCTTCCAAAGTTGGCACAAGTTGATAATCAGGAAATGTGAAGCAATGGTGTAAAGGATCAAAGAACTGAAAGAGAACCTTCATCATATCCTCATATGTGTTAGAGGTGACCATGTCTCTTGGTAAATGGAGAGTTTTCAGGAATCCTTGAAGCTAGCTCCTTAAGTTGTGAAGGGATTCTTACAAGGTTGACTTGAATAGTTTTTTTGCGAAGAGAATCCATATCCTACAAAACAAGAACAAAGATGAATCCCAAAATCCTTGAAATGGTTAGTGAATGTGTATGATGTTATGATGTTCATGATGTTATGTACAAGTATGTATATACAAGCAAAGCAAACGAGTCCTTAGGTTTAGGCTTGCATAGAGTTTTATAGGTAAGTACCCTCTTGAAGTTTAGTTAGCTTAAACATGTCCTAGTAATAGTAACCGGGTTCTAAGGAGCTCAATATCACTGGTTTGTTTCCTTGGTCATTGTTTCAGCACAAGCCTCTTTAATGGTGATCGAAATATCCCAAGAAACCAAACCTCAATGAGTGTAGTATTGAGTATCTACCAACTTCGGAATGCACCAAAGACAGTCATCTCACTACATTCTAAAGGCCAAGTTGGTCAAGTAAAGGTTCTAAAAGTTCACTAGTGCTTCATGACATCACTCAGTGGCCCCGTATTCTCTTTGATTAACTCAAAGGCTACTGGTACCCACAAATATGTCGCACTAATGTAGCTATTGCTTAGACCATGTCGGTATACCGCACACAGTTTCCACAACGTATTGCTACTTACCTATAATGTATCCCAAATCTGGGTAGAGGATTCAAACCCAAAGAAAGAACCATAATGTAAAGCATACAAGTCAAACAATGTAAGCAAATAAATGTGATTTATCCCTAAGGTAACCCCACTTTTAGAATTTTCCCCAGCATAGTCGCCAGTTCTGGTGATATGGTGGGAGAACTGACTTGAAGGTTTTGCGTTTGATCGCAAATATTGCGGTTAGCAAGAGTCGCCACCAACTTTTCTTTTATCCAAAAGGAAAGGTGGAAAAGCACAGGAAAGACCTTTGAGATTGTTTCTTGAGTTCGGGGGGTAGATTATGAAAAGGGAAGGTATTAGCACCCTTTTCATCTATGGTTTTCCATGGGCTCTTAGTTACTTGCTAGATCACTTGCTTTTGTTTGAAATTGTGCTTAGTGTGGTTTTTGAAAGTATTTTGTAAAGAGGCCATTGTTTAGGCAATCTTTGTAATGATTCTCGTTCGTAAGAATGTATACAAAGATGTTTAATCTTTTGAAAATGTTTTCAATTTTGTAAGATGTTTGAAAGTGTATGTGATTGTTTTGAAAATAGCAAGGATGTTTTGTTTGAAATGGAGCAAGTAATTAAGAGTAATATAACTACTCAAATGTCTTTCTTGTTCATTTTTTTTCCTTTGACATTGTTGTCTTACCATTGATTTGGTAAGCAACCCTATCTTTGGATGTAAACGGGACGAGCGTGGGTCATCGTATAACCATGATTGGCAATGTTGCAAGGTATCTTAGCATTCTTTCTAAGAGACTAAGATCATTTGTAAGGCAACTTAGATAGCGTCATCGAGGGACTATGATCTTGTATTCGTTTGTTTTTGCACCTTACATGCGTAATATGGTCATTTTGTATAAGGCAACTAAATGGGATAACCCTAGGGGTGCTTGTGTGCAAGTGTATTGTTTTCATGCTTGATTTTGTCTTGAATTAAGGTTTTTCTATTTGATTGATTTTGTTCTTTCCATACAAACCCTAATTACTAACATTTGTATATAAAGCGATAAATTGCGGAATTTTAAAGTTACTACGCTATTACAATACTTGTGGGAAGGGGTATACAATTTGTGAATGGGGATTGCAATAATATAAACCTAATTAATCTATTACAACCAAATTGAATAAATGTACAAGGAAATGAATAAATATAAAGTACAAATGCAAATGGAAAGAAATGATTTTTGTTTGGATTTTTATGAAAAGAGGTTTTAACCTAACCCTAATTAGAGAAAAAATAATTAACTAAAATTAATTAAATTAATTTAAACTGATTAAGAAAAGAAAATTAATTAAGAAAAGATTTTTGAATAAAACCCTAATTCTATTTATTTGATTAAAAGAAAATAAGTTTAGAGAAAAAGTATTTTTTTTTGTATTTTGTCTTGTAAATAAATAATAGTGTTATAAAATATTTTTGGCTTTTTCTTTATTAAAATAACATATTTAAATAGGTATAAAAGAAAATAAATAATAACCTTGTTTTAATTTAATTTACAAGATAATTGGTAAAGATAAATAAAGTATGGTGAATAAAAATAATTTTTTGTGTGAGAAAAATATTTAAATTATGTCAAAACATAAATCTACTATTTTTATATTTTTTATGATTTTTTAGTATTTTAGAAAATATATTTAAAAGAAAAAATGAAATAAATAAATAAATAAAAATAAATGGGCCAGGGGGTGCTAAAAGTAGGCAGGGAGTTATAAAAAAAATGTCAAAATATATGTAAAATTTAAAAATGGTCACGTTGGGGCTTGAACCCAGGACAATGGGGTGAACAGGCACGCAATATACCACTGGGGTGACTATACATCCGTTTATATAAACAAAACAATAAATATGTAAGGCAAATCAAGTCCTGATGACTTCATCTTCAACCTCCAGCCGGAGTACCTGTAACTTCTTCATTTCTCAACAAAAATGGAAGATGACAAAATAAAAGTTGTTGCATTCTTCCTCACGAATCTAACCATGTAAATAACTAAAGCTAAAAGTCAAAGATAAATGATAATTTCTCTGGCCCTAATTTGAACCCTAGAAATTTCAGAAACTTCAACTCTAAAATTCTCTAAGCTCAGGCCATGTAAATGCAAACTATGGATATGTACAACTTCGTGGCAATGAGGTCTACATTTTATCTTCACAAATGAAAGCCTAATAATGCCTAAGTAATGAGATATAAGTTCAATAAAAATACCTCAAAACTGGAAATTGTGAAATGGATTTGAGCTTGTTTCAGGCAGTGCAGATGATCATCTTAGCTTCCTTTGACCTTTAGGAAGCTAATGCAATGGTTGGCTTGAGCTGAGGATGGCTGGAATGGTCTGGAGAAGTCCAACTGTGATGCTCTGTTTTTGGTTATGGAAGACATGTAAAATGGTGTTACATAAGTGAAATAGATACATGAATGAGTTACTCTTGGTGCAAGGAAGCTTTAGAAACTAAAAGGCCAAGAAACGCACGAGGGAAATGTGAGTTTGGTATGTAAAGTCAGAACTTGCACAACAATGGTGTTTTGAGATAATTTCTGATTAGATGGAGTTTTAGTGAGTTTCAGGGGCTTAAAGATCGTGTCCTAGCTCACAAATAGTGCTTCTATTTATAAGCAACAAGTTTGGAGACTTGTTGTTGATCAGAATTTGAATTTGCATCCTTAAGCTAAACATGTGATTTTTTGAAAAACAAGTTCCAATGCCTTGTGCACTTGCTAAGATAGAGTGGTTATGCTTTAAACACACTTGCTTCTTACTTTGTAGATGAAGTGTGATCAGAGGGAACAAGTTAGAGGCTCAAGAGTGGACTTTATGCATAAAGCTTGCTTTTCAAGAATGGTATTGTTAACTTTCTTCCCAAAATGGCAATGTGAATTAGATAAAGCTTAAATCACTTGGATTATAGCTCAAAATTTTATGTAATCCATTAATTATGGAGTGACAAACAAGTTTGAGTCCTGCAAAGCAAAAATTATGCAGCCTAACATTGATTTGCATTTGTGTTCATCATGAAAATGACCTATAATTCAAGTGACAAAATCCCAACTTCATCTCTTCGATTCTCCCTACTCAAGAATGATCTCAAGGAGTTCTTGGACATTTTGGAAATCTTGCAATGTTCTCTACAACTCATCTTTGAATTGATTTTGAATATTCCCCTTGGAACTATGTGAAAAATTTCCATGAAGTTAGGTCAAAAATCTGCCTAACTAGGGCAAAATTTCACTAAGTCTTTTTTAGTTCATGAGCATGTATTCATAAAATTGTAACTTGAGATCCGTGCATTTTTGGAAGAAGTTGTGTGAAGCAAAGTTATATATTTCATGGAGATCTACAACTTTCATGTTGGAAGTTTCTCTTGAATCATCTTGCATCATGGTGAAAATTTGGCTCAAAATTATGAAAAAACATGAAATTTCTAACACTTAGAAAAATTTATAAGTTTAGAAATTTTGACTTTTCAAAATGAAATCTTGACTTTTTGATTTCTTGATGAATAAGTTTCATATTTTGACATGTTTTGATGAATTATGATCTTTGGCACTTGAATTTGACCAAAAAGTCAAAGTTTGACTTTTTATTGTACAATTGACTTTTGATCAGTTGACTGCAAAATTCATCTGTCAGTCTAATGGATTTGCAATGTTTTGAACCATATCGTTAGGTCAAAATTATGCAATTAGACTCTTTAGATCATGCCTTAAACCAATTGACCATTTTCTAGGTCAAAAATCAGAAATTGCCATTTCCCAATCAAAACCTTAATTTTGACCATTTTGCCCTTTTGGAGATTTGATCAAATTTCTTGAGGAATTATGGTCCAAACTTGATCAAATGATACATATGAGTCTAAAATGTTGATGTGGATAAAAAATTATGAAGCTTGACTGTAAATTGGCCATGGTTGACTTTTTCCCCAATACAGTTGATTTTTAGGTCAACTGTTCAATTGACTAATCAAAAGTGTGATCCAAGGCTTGAAACTTGACATGGGTAACCTTGGGGGTCCATAATGATCCATAAAAGTCATATGGGGCATTGGAAGTTCAAAAATCTTTGTGTAAACTCAAACCCTAATTTTGGTCATCAGTGCATAAGAAGGTGTCTTGAGCTGATCAAACCCTGGTGTAGTCTTGAGCCCAAGGAGATATTGTGAGCAAATTCTTGATAAGTGAAAGGGCAAATTTTGGGGTACAACACACGCCTAATTTACTAACAGTTTATATACAAGCATATAAGAAATATAAAGGCGAGAAATAAAGTTCCTACAACTATTACAAGACTTTGGTGTAATTACATAAATAATGACTGAAAAGTAAAGTACGGAAATTAAAAACCCTAATTAAACTATTACAAACCGGGAACATTTACATAATAAAAAATAACCGTATGAAAAATAACGCGCAAAAATTGAGATGAGAATAAGTTATAAACCCTAAAAGTCTAATTGCCTATTAAAAATATTTTGATGTTTTTTAATGAAAAAAATTGAAATTTAACCTAATCTTTAATTAATTTTAAATTAAAGAAAACAAATTAAAGTTAATTAAATTAAATTAATTTGCAAAAATTAATTTTTTTTCTTAAAAAAAACTCCAAGTCCTATTTTTTATGATTTTATGATTTTAAAAAAATAAATAAACAAAAAATATAAACTAATTAAAAAAGAAAAGAAAATAATTAAAAAAGGATGAGCCTGAGGGGTGAGAAACCCAAACTGGGGGGTATGCTGCTGAATTTCAAGGCCCATATCTTGTGCAAGCCCAAAGCCTGCGTGAGATCTAGTGGGAGTCATGCTTGGGGGTTCATCATGGGGATGCATTACTGGGCGCTGGATCTGGAGGATGAGTGATCCAATGGTATAGATGTGATGGCCTATGGTGCGCGCCTGGGACGTGGCATACTGGAATCTGCAGAAAATATCAAGAAAACAGAAAATCGCTGGACCTGGGATCGAACCCAGGTCCCTTCCTTCATGTATTCATACACTTGCCAACTGCGCTGCCTGCTCATTCATACATATAATAACATTATAAATGAAAACAAGTGCTAGTCCTAGTCAATAATCAAACACACACGTCAATAATAATTATAACCAATCAGAATGTATCAAACTGCCACGCGTGCTCCAAATGGAGTCAACTAAATCCATGATGTCGGAGTAGATCTCTGGTCATCTTCTCCGGGATCACTAAATCGTGATCTGTAAATTCTGGAAGTTTAAACTTCAAATCAAAAGCCTATCCCACACGAAAAATTCTCCCGAGTTCGAATCCGATCTCAATTTTCATTGAGCATGCCTGTATCACCTGGTTCAAAGTACGATACAGATTTTGCCCTAAACATGGCAAAATATTTGTTTCACCTCAAACCACTCATGTTTCACGTTGGTCCCGCCTTAAACAACATCCTGAATACGAATCAAACTAGGAAAAGGATTAATGCATCATAGAATTATCAATATAAACTCAAGAAGTTACCCATGATGAACTATTCTGATTTGTTGGTTTTGGGAGGATTTGCCCTTCAAAGATGGATGGATTGACTTGCTGAGAGTCCCAAGAATACGATTGGATGGATGGAACTGGTTGAGATTGGCTGGAGAGTGAGATTTTGAATTGCACCACACTTGAATAATTTTGCAACTTTGTTCTTGGTTTGGAGGCAAATTTTTTCGTATCCTATTAGGTCTGAGTTGTAGTGTATATGTAGTGAATCATATTAGGTTGACAATTGTAGAAAAAGATCCATGCTTTGATGAGGAATATTTTCTTTTCACTTATTTTACTTTTTGCTTGTTTTGGACTAAACCCAATCTTATCTTTCCTCCACGATTTTCCTTTGATTTTCCAGCATATCTTATCCTTTATTTGATGAGAAAAAGATCCCAAATCAAATCTTACATAATTTCCATTATTTCTTATTTAATTTTGAATTTTAATGAATAAAAATCAAAATAAATAATAAAAATAATAAAATAATGTATGAGTGAGCTCAGAGGTCGTGGGCTGTGTTAGAAGCAAGTTTCAAGCATGAAAACATGGGCCCATTTGGAAAAAATTCAAGTTTGGTCAATATTGACTTCATGCATTTTTTCCAAAATTGGTCAACTTTAGCAATGCACATCTCTCTCATTTTTAATCCTAAGAGGGTGTTCTTGGACTTTTTAGAGATCCTAGGATGTCCTCTAAACAACCTTTTTGGTTTCATCTCAATTGGATCTTCCATGTTCATGAAAGGAGCTTTGACCCAAAAGGTGTTTTTATTGACTTTTTGAAAGGACCTATAATGTATGAGCTTGTATCTTTTGATTGGGGAATTTCGTGAACTTGAGGGATGAAGATAAGTGGTAGGGAATTGGATTATATTCAAAATGAGACTTGGTGGAAAATTTTATAATAAAGTATGAGAAAGTTATGCCTGGTCAAAGTTTGGTTGACTTTTCCTATAGAAACCCTAATTAGCAATTTTTTACTTTTGATGAATTAGGAGCATTTCTTGAGGAATCATGATCAACCCTTGATCAAATGATGGATATCACTTCAAAATGTTTATGTTGACAAAAAATATTGAATTTTGACTGTATATAGGCCACAATTGACTTTTGACTTAGTACAGTTGATTTCCAGGCATTTGAGCAGTTGACTGAGCAACCTTGTTGTGCAAGACATGAAATTTGTTATGGATGATCTTGTGGACATATTAGGACCATGTGCAGCATTTGAGACCATTGGAGTTCACACATCCTGATGAAAACTGAAAAGCCTAGTTAGAGGTTCATTGCCTTATGAGGAGAATTTGTCTGATCAATTCTTAGTCATCCTAGGGCAAGTTGGGAATCTCAATGGACATGTTTTGAGTAAAATGAGAGGGCAAATTTTGGGGTATAACACATACCTCTTTCCACCAAGGCTTTCTACTTGAATAGGTTCCATTAAATCCATATGAAGTAGTTTCAAAACTTTTGAAGTAGTCAGATGTTTGATCTTCTGATGTGACATCTTGGTTTGCTTTCCAACATGATACTCGCCATAAATTCTTCCTTCCTCAATTTTGAGTTTTGGAATGCCTCTGATAATTTCTCTTGACAAAATCATCTCCATGCCTTTTAGATGTAGATGACCAAGTTTTTGAGGCCATAACTTGACTTCATCTTCCTTAGACATCATGCATATGAAAGAACAAGTAATTTCTTGAGGTGTCCATAAGTAACAATTATCTTTAGACCTGGTTCCTCTCATAAGAACTTAATTCCTCTCATTAGTGACCACATATTCAGACATAATGAAATTTACTTTAAATTCTTGATCACATAACTGACTGATACTTATCATATTAGTAGTTCGACCTTTCACAAGTAGAACATCATAAAACTTTGGAGATCCTTCAAAGGCAAGTCTTCCCACTCCTTTGATTTCCCCTTTTGCACCATCGCCAAAATCAACAAAACTAGTGGTGTGATACCTAATATCCACCAAGAAATTGTTCACTTCAATCGTATGTCTAGAACATCCATTATCAAAGTACCAGTCCCCTCTAGATGAAACTCTGGGAGAGGTGTGGATTATGAGACTAGTAACATCATCCTTCACTTTCCATTCCTTTATAGTTTTAACCCTGATAGAGTTAGCTCTAAAATTAGATGCATGCTTTGTAAAACCATACAATTTGTATAAAAAAATGGTTTTATGTGACCATGATTCCCACAATGATGACATTTCTAAGGTTGTAGCTTGGTTCTTGACTGAGTCTCTTGAGGCTTTGTAGAATGTTGTAACATCTGGTCGGACATCATGCTCTCACTCTTTATTCCAATAGAAACAAACTTCATCTCAGAGTTTTTCTTTTTAATTTTCAAAGATTGATAATTAAACTATATGCCAGTAGACATTTTGCCTCCTTCTATATATTGAAGGATTTCATCCAACACTTCCGAACCATTGTTCAACATCCTTATTAACTTGGTCATATTTTCAATATTAAGGTCAATAGAGACACTTCATCTTGGAGATTATAGATGTCAGCTAAGAATTCTTCCTTTTCAACCTGTAATTCAGAAATTATCTCCTTATGTTTTTCTTCTGCCTTAAGGCCTTCTTCACATCTGATACATGGTCCCTTGTAAGAAACATCCAGATCATTATTGATCTTACCAGTTGATCAGAACCTACAAGGAGTCAGATGATGATCTTCAGACAGGCTTGAAAGTCGAGGAGGAAAAATGGGAGTTATACCTGCAAGGCACTCCAATAATCAAGTAAGTGTAGAAGCAAAAGAGATACAAACAAAGTGTTATGGTTTTAGTGATGAATAGTGGATATTCAATACCTGACCCTCACATGTGTGAAGGTTTATATAATTCCCTAGGTGCTTGGCCATTGGTCCCTATTTTTGGGCATAAATATATGGGTCCCCAAAAATAGGTAACTGTCGGGACTCGGTCAAAACGGGAAGGTATGCTCGTAACTAGCCGCTGGATTCGAGAAGGAGGCGGGTTATAGGCAGATGGCCATTCTGGATGAGTCTTGGTTGTCAGCTCGACTCGTGTTGGGCTGATGGGAGAAAACTTTTGACTGGGTCAGGTGTGCATGTCGGGCATAACTGGTCGTGTACTCAGGGGTGTGGTCGACCAGAATGTTGGGCCACTGTTGTTGGGTCGTACCAATGGTAAGAGCAGATTGGGCCAATTCTAGCCGTTGGGCTAGCCCAGAACAGTAGCCCCCAAGTCATTACTTGTAGGTATAATAGTGATGACTTAGAGTCAGCCCGTGCGTCGAGGAGGAAAATGCGTTGTTAGCGCTTATTGTTTGCAATATAGATGTTTCCTGATCTTTACAAGGACATGCTCGTACGTGGTAAATTGTTATTTATTAGGTTTATGCATGTTCGTATGCCTGTTTGCCTGAGACATTTTATTTTGATAAAGAGTTTCGGGGGTCTGCTTGTTAGTATTCGAGTCTGCCACTATGGGTGCCTGGTCGAACGGCCAGGGCGATCACCTGACATGGGCCAGAACTCTGGCCTCGTTTTAAGGGTCCGAGCTCGACGGCGTGAACTTCCCATCGCGAGTTGGATGTTCTGCCATCTTGGTACAACAACGGTGGAACTCGTTTGAGTTTTCCATGCCATGCTAAGAATATGCTCCTTAAAAGAGTGGAGACTCGCCTCTTTGTTTAATTTGGAGTGCCATGATTGTACTTGGGCATGCACATGTGGTCGGGAAAATTATGTTCATTGTTTCGATGAGACACGTCAACTGTATCAATGTCTTAACTATAATATTGCCTTGGTTTTTTTGTGTTCCAAAGTTGAGCAAGTTGTTCCCTATGCAGTTTTTCGAGATAGTAGACCCTATTTCCGTTTTTGCTCGGACACAATAGCATTTCTTGGATGGAAAACTTGATCTGCCTCTCTTTTTTGTGCTCACGAGCTTCGACAGGATGTCTGCTCAGAAGTTATGTTCGCGAGGAATGTATGCCTGCTTGATAGTTGTGTTCACGGGGAACATATGCCTATTGAGTAGTTGTGTTCGCGGGTAACATGTGTCTGCTCGACATTTGTGTTCCCAGGGAACATGTTCCTGCTTAGAAGTTATGTTCGCAGGGAACATATTCCTGCTCAGCAGTTGTATTCGTGGGGAAGATGTGTCTGTTGAGCGATTGTGTTTGCAGGGAACATGGTTTTTTTATGCGCTCCTCTCGCCGGGGAGGTTGGTGAGGTCATTTCTGCTATGATGCCGAGCATAATTTATGATCACTTTCTCCTTGTACTAGATGTAGGCACGAGCTTTGAGGAGGAGGGTGTCTAGTGCGTCTGGTGTTTCTGTGCAACTGCTTTGGCAAAATCGACGCGGGGGGCAGCCCTCGCTCGAGCAAGTACGCTTTCATATTGTTAGTCATGGAGACCTAAACGAATTCTCTGTTGAACCTCTCGACGTATGCTTGAAGAGATTCTTCTTTTCCTTGTATGATCCCTTCTAGCGAGGCATCTGTATTCAGATGATGGTGAGAGGCAGTGAAGTGCCTTAAGAACATCTTCCATAACTGCTTTCATGAGCTAATGGATTTGTTGGGGAGGTTTTTGTACCAAGACATGGCTCCTTACCTCAGGGTAGTCGGGAACAGTCTGCACTTGATGGCGCCCCTGACCCCTCGGTAGTCGAGGAGGGCGTCAATATTCTTTATGTGTTCATCAGGATCAGTCGTACATTTATATGTTCCCAGCGGGGGTGGCTTTTCCAAGACGACTGGGAGTTGGATCTCTGTAATCTCTCTTGATAAAGGGCCGCATGGCTCATCGTCATCGTTTTCCCTAGGGGATGAAGGTGGGGAGTGATAGTTCCTTCCCCGTCGGGCATCATTGTCTCGTCGGGGGGAAGGGCTCCTTCGATGTTGTCTTGGTTTGGGCGACGATGATCAATTACGGTTAACTTGGCGGTCGCTCTTCTTCTTCTTGGAAGATGGAGAACTTTGATTTTTCTTGGGAGGTGTGCGACTGCGCTTCTTGAGGAAAGAAATGTTGTGCTTCTCCTTTCTTGGAGGACGACCATGCCTAGGTTGTGATATACTGGGGAAGTCGTGTCGTTGGTGTCTCCGAGGAGGAGATCTTGACTGCTTCTTCTCTCAGGTCCATATCTTGTTGCTCTGCTATAGGATAAGGGCGTTAGTTTAGTTGAGGGCAGCGGGCAATGCTGCAATGGCCGAGTCAACATTATGAGGAGGGAAATTGTTTCAGAATCTCCTACAGACGGCGCCACAGATCTTACCGGTTGACCAGAACCTACAAGGTGGCCAGATGATGATCTTCGGACGGGCTTGAAAGTCGAGGAGGAAAAAGGAGGATTATACCTACAAGGCACTCTAACGATCAAGTAAGTGTGAGAGCAAAAAAGATACAAACAAAATGTTAGTGTTAGGGTTTTAGTGATGAATAATGAATATTCGATCTCTGGCCCTCACATGCGTGAGGATTTATATAATTCCCCCAACGCTTGGCCATTGGTCCCTATTTTTGGGCCTAGATATGCGGGTCCGCAAAAATAGATAATTGTTAGGACTCAGTCAAAATAGGCAAGTATGCCCGTAACTAGCCGTTGGATCCGAGGAAGAGGCAGGTTATGGGCAGATGGCCATTCCGGACGAGTCCTGATTGTCTGGTCGACTCATGTCGGGCTGACGACAAACAATTGTTGACTGGATTCAAGCGTGCGTGTCGGGCATAACTGGTTGTGTGCTCAGAGGCGTGGGCGACCAGAATGCTGGGCCACTATTGTTGGGTCGTACCAAGGGTAAGAGCGGATTGGGCCAATTCTAGCCGTTGGGTAAGTCCAGAACAATTATAGAGAACATTCTCATCATAATATTCTTCATCAGATCCCCACCTGCAAGTGAGCGCAGTTACATGCTTAGCTGTCTCAACTTTAGTCTCATCTTCTGATTCAATATCATCAGACCAAGACACAGAAAGACCACTCTTTTGTCTCTTTAAGAAAGTAGGACATTCTGACTCAATGTAGCCAAAACCTTCACATTCATAATATTGAATACCTTTATCAAGACTAGGTTTTTCTTCAGTTTCAGCTCTTCTCTAAAAATCCTTGTTTTTGCTGATGTCATATGAGATGTTCTTGACATTTGATCTTATCCTCTTGTTCAATCTCCTTAGCACTTTGTTGAATTGGGTTACAAGTAGAACAATAACATTTGACATTTCTTCCTCAGTATTCAGGTCACGTTGAGATTCTTCATTTTCAGTGTTTGATACAAAAGCTATGCTTTTGTTTTTCTTTTCAGAGTTACCACTAATAGCTAATTCAAATGTTTGAAGTAATCCAATCAATTCATCCACTCTCATGGTACTGATGTCTTGGGCTTCTTCAATAACTATCACATTTATGTCAAATCTCTTAGGAAGAGATTCGAGAATCTTTCTAACCAGGTTCTCTTCAGTCATCTTTTCTCTCAAGGCACTAAAAGAGTTTGCTATGTCAAGGATGTTCATACCAAATTCATGGATGCTTTCATCCTTATTCGTCTTTAAATTCTCAAATTTTGTAGTAAGAAGCTGAAGTCTAGACATCTTAACTTTAGATGTGCCTTCATGATTAGTTTTGAGAATTTTCTAAGCATCTTTGGCCATAGTGCATGTGTTTATCAGTCTGATCATGTTTTTGTCAACTCCTTTGAATAAGGTATTTAAGGCTTTAGAATTTCTAAGAGCGAATTCATCTTCTTCTTTAGACCAATCCTCTCATGGCTTCAAAGTTTCAATCTCATCTTTGTCCTTCACAACTAAATGGTCTCAATCTTGTATGACAATATTCCAAGTTTTGTTGTCCAGAGATTTCAGGAATGCTATCATACGCGCCTTTCAATAATCATAGTTGGTGCCATCTAAACTGGTGGTCTGTTGTCGAATCCCCATTCCTTGTCCATGGTACCCGAAAGTAACTTCCCTGGAGCTCCCCTAAGCAGAACAAGGTGCCTGCTCTGATGCCAATTGAGATTCTAGCACACATATTTCAAATGTCGAACCAGATATTGAGACATTGGGATCAAATCAATAAACACAACAGAAACAAATATGCAATCAAGATAAGTTGCATAAAGTAAATAACACCAGCAATTATTAACCCAACTCAGTGCAACTTCACCTACATTTGGGGGCTACCAAGTCAGGGAGGAAATCCAGTAAAATAGAATTAGTTTAAAGCTTTAAACAACCCCTTGTTTACAACCTTCTCTCCTAATCTTTACCCGTGTAATTTCTATCTAAGACCCTCATAAATATGAGATATTTCTCACTTTGCAATAGTCACAATCATGTGACAAACTCTTAACAATAACTAAAAGAAAAAAGACACTCTTCAAAGACAAAATCAGTTCTACTTAAAAGCTTTTGACTGATGAACAAAAGGTAAATTGACTTACAATCCACTCTTACTTAAAAGCTTCTGAGTGATTGACAAACTAAACAATCCTCCTCTAATATCAAAAGATAATAGAGATGATCACAATAAACAAAGACAAACTAAAAACCCTAAATCCTTATCTCATGCAGTGTTCTTTCACGACTTCTCTAAGTAATTTAGGATTGAAATGTCTTCTTAAATAGACTCTTGCAATCATGACTTGGACTCTTCACGCAAATCCAATCTTTCAATCGTAAAACAATTGTAAAATCTTTTCCACAATAATAGGAGTTAAAATACAAAGTTTCCTAAAAAGACTCAAGGATCTTTTTTATGAAACCAAAACAAAACACCAAAGTTCCCAAAACATCCTTACTTGACCGCAACTGCATGAGTAACAAAAACATATAAAATCTTCAAAATCAAACCGATCTACAAAGATTTAAAAATCAGAACTGAACTGATGTTCTA
The DNA here is from genome assembly GCA_948472305.1 of Vicia faba. Classification (NCBI taxonomy): domain Eukaryota; kingdom Viridiplantae; phylum Streptophyta; class Magnoliopsida; order Fabales; family Fabaceae; genus Vicia; species Vicia faba. The sequence goes on along the minus strand of OX451735.1, from coordinate 1,506,852,189 downwards.
GTATAACATGTTGCAACATCTGACACAACATCAATCTTTAATAAACATAAATATAACAGAATTTCTATTCCATCATCTTACAAAAAACCATATTTTATTAAGATTGTTCACAATCCTAATCCTAAAATCATAGAACTTACATTTATAATGATGATTAAAATCAAAGGGCATATTGTATGGCTGAAATGGCATAATCTAGGCCTTTCAAATAAACACATGCTGCCAAATCGTTTACTTCTTTCTAGAACCATCCGCCACATCTCTCCATAAACCCTTCTCTCCAAAGGGTTTTTTCATTTCCAATCTCCACTCTCTCTTTCTCTCCCTCAACAGATAACGTTAACAACACACACAATAATGGCTCCTGTGCTAAGCAGAAGCTTAACAACCGCCTCTCTCGCCACCCTCCCTTCTTCCTCCTCCTTCACACTCTCAAGATCTTCTCCCTCTCTCAGAACCGCTTTTCTCCCCCCTCAACCTCGCAGGAAGTGTTCTTCTTCCAACGCAGCATCGTTGAAGTGTAAGCACCATGATGGAAGACGAAACGGAAGATTTTCCGTGCGTTGTGAGGCTGCTGTTGCAGAGCCAGAAGAGGCCACCGGCGAGAAGTTTGAGTACCAAGCCGAGGTGGGTTTTGAGTTGTCAAGTAGTTTATCAGCTTTTGTACTTTTTAGCCTTATAGGTCGCGGTTTTTTGATTGTTAGCTTGTTAAAGTTTCAATTTTTTTTGTCGATTGTTTGAAATTTCTACAAATGAAAGGGTTAATCTGTAAAGGGTTAGTGAGTTTTGGTTGGGAATTCAATAAAAGTTTTTTTTTTTCAGGTGAGCCGGTTGATGGATTTGATTGTTCACAGTCTTTATAGTCACAAGGAAGTTTTTCTTCGAGAACTTGTGAGGTAATTTGAAATTTTACAACCTAATCCATTTCAGTCTTTATAGTCTTTATGGTTGACTTAATTGTTTACTGCTTTTAGTTTATTAATGCTTTGTTGTGGAACTTCATCTTGTTTATGTCCTCTTTGACTTTTGCATCAATAATTCACTCTAGTTGTGTTGAACTTTATTTGTGGTTGCTTGTTACTTTTGTTTCTTTCCAAATTGACTTTTGCATCGATGTTTCTCTATAATTTAACGTGTGTGCAGTGTATTGCAGCTATTTGATTCTGTTTAATTGTATTTTTTTTCTCTCGAGTTCAGCAATGCCAGTGATGCTTTGGACAAGTTGAGGTTCTTAAGTGTGACCGAGCCTTCTTTGCTTGGAGAGGCTGGAGAACTAGAGATACGCATCAAGGCCGATCCCGACAATGGAACTATTACTATAACGTATGTGTTTATTATTGTGGCTTCTATTTTTCTTCATTTTTCTGGGATTTTGCGAGGATAATTTAACTGTGATTTTGCAGCGATACTGGTATTGGAATGACCAAAGAAGAGCTCATTGATTGTCTTGGAACTATTGCGCAGAGTGGTACCTCAAAGTTTTTGAAGGCACTTAAGGTAATTTGGGATTGATGAGAAAGGTCATCTGTGTGGTACTCTGATGATTCAAATCTTTAACACTGTTTTGATTTTTTCCCCATTTTTTCAGGAAAACAAGGATTTAGGAGCAGATAATGGTTTGATTGGTCAATTTGGTGTTGGATTCTACTCTGCATTTCTTGTTGCTGATAGGGTATGGTGTTGATTTCATAAGTGTTTTCCTCTGGTCGATTTTTATGATATCAATACTTCAGATTTTTTTTGTTATTGATTGGATATATATATGAATGTTAATGGCAATCAGGTTGTTGTTTCTACAAAGAGCCCTAGATCAGATAAGCAATATGTATGGGAAGCTGAAGCCGACAGCAGCTCTTATGTGATAAAGGAAGAAACTGATCCTGAAAATCTTCTGCGTCGTGGTACACAGATTACACTTCACTTAAGAGTGAGTGATATTTATTTATTTATTTTTCACTTTTCTAGTAGACGGTTTCAGTTAAATTTGTGTATGTACTATCATCTCAAATTCATGTGGATATGGGTTTAAATTACTCTGCATTGCGATAACATTTTAATGCCACATTTAATACAACAAAGAAGGTTCAAACTTGTTTATTGTGATAACATTTCAATTCAAACTTGTAGTTAGATCCCTCAAGTTCTTGGTTTATTGGCCTAGTGAATGATACAAATGAATTTTCAAATGTTATATTTTTAACGTCATCTCAAAATTTATTTAGTTATTTCAAAGTTGTTATATTCATTAATTGTTGAACTTTTTTTATTTTGTTGCTTTCCAGCCGGATGACAAGTATGAATTCTCAGAGCCAACCAAAGTTCAGAGTTTGGTGAAGAATTATTCGCAGTTTGTTTCCTTCCCCATCTATACATGGCAAGAAAAATCTAGAACTGTGGAGGTAAGAAACTTTCTTGTTACAGATTCCTGTCACGCTATTGGTTGGGATAATTATTTTGCTAATTCTTGCATGTGCTAGTGTAGTTCTCGATTTCCAAGGATGATTAAATACTGATAATGATGAATAGACTGTGTATGTTTCATGTACAACTTTTTTTATTGAAGGAATCATTAAGCAAGATAAGGTTGTCAAGACAGGGATTGTAAAACGTCACAACTAGGACAGGAAGATCCTACCTAAGTAATTACATAGGATCACGAGGGGGTTAATAAGATTGCAAAACATAAGATAACATCTTACCTAAAGGAAAATACGAATACACACACACACACGCGCGCACATCTATATCAGTATTAAAAATACAAGAACCTAAGCCACATAATTTCAATATTTTCGTGTAATTTACTGGTGAATGGGTGCACTTCCCTGTAATTTGCTACCTAGATGTGCGATTGTTGTATGAAGTTAAATAGCAAAAAGTGTTCTTTAAGGAAATTGTTTCCATCTTGAATGTGAGCATTCTCATATACAACCTTTACGTACCATGAAGGAATGACATTTGAATCATCTCTTAGTTGTCACCATTAACTAATTTGAAAATTATCAGGTGGAAGAGGAAGAAGAACCTAAAGAAGGGGAAGCACCGAAAGCAGAGGTAGGCTAGTGTGGTATTTCTGGATATCAGTGTTGTACTTTCTTGTTTCAATCGTTACCAATACCAAAACTTTTTTTTTTGCTCTTCTATCAGGGTGATGTAAAGAAGACGAAAAAGACAAAAACTGAGAAGTATTGGGACTGGGAGTTAGGCAATGAGACAAAGCCAATATGGGTGAGTTTGAGCTATACTGGAGTGCCAATGCACACTTTGCGATTTTGCCTATAATTTATTTATAGTTCCTCTATGCTTGACCTACTTTTGCCACGTAATTGTAGATGCGTAGTTCAAAGGATACTGAAAAGGAAGAGTATGATGAGTTTTACAAGAAGGCTTTTAATGAATTCTTAGAACCACTTGCATATACTCACTTCACTACTGAGGTAAGTTGATAGCTTTCGCTTAGCAAAAGTGCATTTCCCTTGGCTATTTGTCAATTTGACTGAGTTTCAAATTGTGCAGGGTGAGGTTGAATTCAGAAGCATTCTATATATTCCAAGTATGGGACCTCTCAACAATGAGGAAGTAGTGAACCCTAAAACAAAGAACATACGCTTGTATGTAAAGCGTGTGTTCATCTCAGATGATTTTGATGGTGAACTGGTGAGTTTACTGTGAGCTTCAGAGTGGAATTTAGTCGTGTATTATGTCAAATCACAAGTCATTTGCTTGCATCTACATGTTTGTGCTTAAATGCTTCTTGCATACACCGTAAAAAGACGAGCAAGAAGCATTGAAGAGCACAAACAAGACATACGTTAGCACATGTGTTCTTCAATGTTATGCTTCTATTCTATGTTCAGTTTCCCTTTGCTGTAATTTTTTTTTGTAATTTTGCAGTTTCCGCGTTACCTGAGCTTTGTGAAGGGTGTGGTCGATTCAAATGACCTTCCTTTGAATGTTTCCAGAGAGATCCTTCAGGAAAGCAGAATTGTAAGAAAACTACACATCTTATACCGATAACATGGCCAACTTTTCATGTGATGAATATGAACAAAAGCTCTGCCTGTTTTAAGAACCATTTATGCATTTTCCTTCTCTAACACCCCAAAATGTTTGGCTCTGATGTTGTAATTTCAGGTAAGGATAATGAGAAAGAGACTTGTCAGGAAGACTTTTGACATGATTCAGGACCTTTCTGAAAGAGAAAATAAGGAGGTTGGTGTGAACAGCTCAGTTTCTCTAGTTTTTCAATTTGTATCGAGTGTCTTTATGGACTAATAACCTACTGTGTTTTCAGGATTACAAGAAATTCTGGGAGAACTTTGGTAGGTTTATTAAATTGGGGTGCATAGAGGACAGTGGAAATCATAAGCGCATAACACCACTTTTGAGGTTTTACACTTCCAAAAGTGAAGTGGAACTTAAAAGCCTAGACGAGTATGTTGAAAACATGGGTGAAAACCAAAAGGCTATCTATTATCTAGCAACTGACAGCTTGAAAAGTGCAAAGACTGCTCCGTTTTTAGAGAAATTGGTTCAAAAAGATATTGAGGTATTTTCAGTCATAAATATATTGTTTCATGTACTTTGTTCATATAGATAGATTTTGTAATAGAATTATTAGAGGTGTCATAGTATTAAATTTACTCATGTATGTACTTATATGTCTTACTGGAATGCATACTTTACATGTTAATTTTACTCATGTACCTGTATATAAATTATTATAGGTTCTTTATTTGGTTGATCCAATTGATGAGGTTGCTATTCAGAACCTACAGACATACAAAGAAAAGAAATTTGTTGATATCAGCAAGGAAGATTTGGAACTGGGTTTGTATTATTTTCTATGTAGCTTACAAATGCTTAAATACTAGTTGCTAATTACTAACTGGGATTCAAATGTGGTTATCACCATATTTTCTTATATTAATTAGGCGATGAGGATGAAGTCAAAGACAGGGAAATCAAACAAGAATACACTCTACTCTGTGATTGGATAAAACAACAGCTCGGTGATAACGTGGCAAAAGTTCAAGTCTCTAATCGTTTAAGTTCATCTCCTTGCGTGCTTGTATCTGGCAAGTTTGGTTGGTCCGCAAATATGGAAAGGTTAGTCATGTTCTTTAAAAGCCATTCTAGATCACCAGAAGTTTATCTTTCTAGTTGTATAAGGCTTACACAATCTCTGATTCGTTTTTCAGAATAATGAAGGCACAGGCTCTTGGAGACCAAGCAAGTTTGGAGTTTATGAGAGGGAGGAGAATATTGGAGATTAATCCAGATCATCCCATTATCAAAGATTTAAGTGTAAGTTATGGTTTACAAAATTTACTTGCGACTTTGATCCTATTTAATGGTTTTTTGTTTTACTTTTAGGCTGCCTGCAAAAATGCCCCTGACAGCGATGAAGCTAAGATAGCCGTAGACCTATTATACGATACAGCACTAATTTCCAGTGGATTCTCTGTAAGTAGAAAATGAAGATTTAGTTTTTCTTCATGTAACAACGTAATATACTGATGGAGTTTCTTAATTATGCAGCCGGAGAGCCCTGCTGAGTTGGGAACTAAAATTTATGGAATGATGGCGTTGGCTTTGGGAGGAAGATGGGGTAGAACAGAAGAGGAGGGAGATGCACCAGCTGAGGCTGCTGATTCAAATGAAAGTGAAGAAGGCACAGAGACTGAAGTTTTTGAACCATCTGAAGTTATAGCTGAAAATGATCCATGGAAAACAGATTAAGTGTCTTAACCCCTTAGTTCTCAAATAGCATAAATTAGTTATAAATTTTGGCAGTGATGCATACTGATGCAATAGGAATGGGAGAGGCTCTGAATCTTCACATGATTTCTTAGAGGTGAAAGGAAAGCTGTAATATCTATATGCCATAAAGGAGTTTTAATCTTATGGGGGCCCTTTCCCTAAAATTATGATCAATAATCTCATTAGTTTAGAACATTTTTGTTACTTGATAGTGTTATTCTATCATTCTTTAAGGTGTAGAACGTTTGATTGAAATGTGATGAATTTTATAAAGAATTTTATGCAGTTGCCCTTGCAGTGAATCCTGTTCTAATATAATAAGATCACAATTTTATCAAGGGTTTAGTATATGCATAATACTCTATCTGTTTCAAATATTTTGGTGCTTTGATTTGGTTTGGAAGTCGGTTACAATAATAGGGTTACTTTTATTTTTATTAAACTATTTTTTGATGGAGGGGCATATATCTTTTAATGTGGTTTTATATTGTAAACTAGTATGCCACTTTCTTAATTTTTTTATAAAAGATCTTTATATGAATATTTCTAGCCCAATATAAAACCACTTTCTTAATGTGGTTGATCAATATTAGGATTGGGCTTATTTCAAAGAGATTATTCTAGCAAATTTTAGGGGATTACTTCTACAGAAGAATCCTATAAAAATTCAAAAATATTCCTCTAAATTTGGAATACATCACCCGATTGGTTAGTAAAAAATGCCTAACTAAAAAATATTATAATTAGTTAGTTATATTAATTTATAAAATATATATACAATATTTCATCCAGATAAATTTAATTTTTTATTTGAGTTTGTTTAATTAATTTATAAAATGGCTGAAGTATATTTTTTAATTAGTTTAAGTATTCAATAATTTAAAATTACTTTAAATTTAATTAAGTGTATATTAATTAAAACTCGTTCACATGATAACCATCCCTTTTATCATCCATTTCAGTACCAACCCCATGTACATAAATAATAATTAAGAAAACTAATTTGTACCATTTTTCAATTGTAGTTTGTCGTCTTCGATAATTGCCCATCATAAATAATCAAAATCCAGCAGCATTTAAAAAAAGTTGGACATGGCTGTTTTTTTTATAAGGGCATGATAGGAATAACATAAAAGATAGGCTTCTCTCCTTTCTTTCTTCGCAGATAAAAGAAGAAGAAAAAATAGGTGGGGTCCACGCTATTTTGTTCTCTCTACTCTATTTCTCTTGTGCTCTAATCAAGAGAAAAACTCAACTTCTCTTCTTAATTTCTCTATTGTACTTTTCTCTTACCAAATTTTCTTCTACTAAATATACAGAAGGAAACATACAAAAAAAATACTCTAAATAAATTGTATATTTTTTTTTATGTAATTATAGATTGCAGGGAATTTTTAATAAATTATCGTATTTTCGTTTTTTTTGTAATATTTTATTTTATAATACTTAAGTATTTTTGTATTTGCTGGTCCACCTGCATTATTTGGGTCATATCTAAAGTTCTAAATATCTGATTGACATGATCTTTAATAAGTAAGTTAAGAAAATTATCTACAATTAATGGTTGGAGTCAGACGAAATTAAACTTTTTTATGGTTCGAAAATTTTCATCAATAAAAATGAGAAGATGAAGGAAATGTAATAAGCATCTACTTTTCTATTACCTTTAAGTGCGTGACATTTCTTTTCCCAAATCATTATTAATAAATTAGTGGACTGAAGTTGTAGAAATTATTGAGTTATTATTGTATGATATTCTTTACCTATAAATAAGGAGCTAATCTTGAATGAAAGATCAAGTTAAATTTTGTTACAAAGATTTTGTGTAATTTTGAGAGCATCGCTTCTTTGATTCTGGATTGAATCATATTTTGATCTTATCAAGAAATCAAGTTTCTTGTGGCGACCTCACTTAGGCTTATCATTCTTTCTAAATTATAGAAAGAGTGTGGCGCCTCATTTCCGCTCTTTTCCATCAATTTCTTTCTATATTGTCTTTTACTTTAATTCCTTTCCAATTTATATTACTCTTTAAATTTGTGTGCTACTCTATATTGTAATAATGAGATCACAAGTATCATAAAAAATGGCAAAGTATGACAAAGATAGCTGAATCACAAATAGGTTAGTGATCACCTTCATTCTTTTTCAAAATTTAGTTCATGTATCTATCTCTGGAATAATCTCATATTTACATCATAATTGAGTCACACTCTCATTTTATTATAGTTTAATTCAGAGACGTATTTCTGTAACAAATATATTGAATTTCACTATTTTTTTAGAAGCACACCGATGTAATAGATCGTATAGCTAATAAACTATACTATCATAATAAATTTTTTATCAATTAAATCGTACACTGATCCAATAAGATAAAATGCTATATATGGTCAAAACAACAATCAAAATATAGTAAAAATAACAATAACAAACAATAATATTCTCTAATCTCTAATATAAATATTATACTATTGTGTATGTCATACCCTCAGTTCCTTCGCTGTCTCATGTACTACAATGTCTTATGTGTCTTAGTTAGAATGACATCTACAATGATATTTCTAGAAGTGCCTTGCAAAAATGCTATTTTGTCTATACCCGTTTGCGCAAGATCTATAATACGATAACATGAAGGTAACACATCAACGACATGACCTGTCCTAACTCCTCCTTCTCCTTTAATATCTCCTGATGAGCTGATTTAGGTGGCCCTTTCTCAACATCCGGTGTCATGTAAGAATGTGACACTTTGAAATACTACTAGATTAGTCGAACGCTCATGTGATTCATGGTTGGTTGGATGACTCTGGTCGATCTTCACTCCAAAGAGCCAATTTGAAGAGTGTTGATCCCAATCTTATATCATCATTTGTGGAGAGATGACATCTATAGACATCATCATTTTATATGCCATTTTGTAAAATGACAATTACTCTAAAAGATATTCATGTCTACTTCAACTTCTTATTATGGGTGATTTTTTACGATTCTCTAATGAGTATCAACTATCAACAAAGAAAGTGTTGCTGCTCTTGCTATTGAGTTACGGAGAGTGACTATATATGAGACCTCACTAGAGACCCATACTTGTAAGGGTCCACGTTATAGGATAAACTGGCTACATACACTATTTGAGAGGCATTAAGATCTTAATCAATTTGATTATGCTACCAAAACTTATATGTTGCCGGCCGGGTGCACTATTTTTGCAGACACAAGTCTCACTCTTCTTGAGGAAAATTATCTACCACTAACTTGAAACTCGTCAAAATGTGGTAGATACAGCTAGGGTGCAACTTCATTGATAATCCTGTACAAGTTTTTAGGAGATGGATATATGTTTACATGTAAGCAACTCGATAGGTACGTCTCTATGATACAAGTATACATTTATTATTTATTTATTTTTAATATTAATATTATTAATGTTAAAACAATGCTGGATTCACGAGTATTTTCTAACTCTTGGTAAGAGAGGAGAGAGTCATATTTCATGTAGTAGTGTTTGACTTCCTCGAGCTATGAGATGAGTACATAAAAAAGATACATTAAAGATTAATGATCTCAATAGTGTTTGTTCTTGACTATGATGCATGACTATCATATATGAGGTTATCAATGACTTCAGGGTCACTTCAACATCATATCCGTCAAATAAATGTTGATGAGGACAACTTTGAGTTTAGATAATTATTTAGAGTATCTCCAATATGCTAAAAATCGAGAGGATATGTCCTGAGAGCGCAATATTTTATTTTTTTAATAAGATAAACAACATGTTACGTCGGAGTTATATAAAATCGAGGTAACACAACTATAAGTTAGAGTTTTTTTATCCATAAAAAAATTAATTCATAATTAATAAACCTGTTATATCGGTTTTCTTGAGAACTGAGGTAATATAACTATAAGGAACCTTAGTTCGAATCTCCATTGCCGAATTTAAAACTTTTTTCAATGATTTATCACTTGGCATCTTTTCCAACATGCTAACAACTTTGTTATCAATAAACAAGAATATGCAATAGTAGAAAAAAGTAATATTTCATTGATAATAATAAAAAAAACAACACAACAAAGAAAACTACTCAACAAATTCAAACTTCTCAGTCTACTCATCTTTAACATTACCCCTAACTTATAAAAAAGTTTAGAAAGAACTCTTATATAAGGTATGAGAAAAGTCATTTCTTTCCGAGAAGTCTTTATCAGTTCCTTCAAGAAGTTGAAAATGGTAAGAGGAAGATTAACTCTGATGTTGTAGGTGAGGAATAATAAGAGATGCTTGTCATTCCAAGTAAGTGTTTCTAGGTCTTTCTCTCTTAGATGGAGATTTTCCACTAGAAGTTGAAACCAAAATTTTGCAATTGGGATTAGGGAAGCAGGACTGGAGAGCTTAGTTTGATTGGCATAAATTCGGTGAAGTTGAGTTGAGTAGACATTGTTGAATTCACAGTGTTCAACATAATTACCTATCTCTTGATAGTTAATTGTCATCGCAATCAATGACAGAGTAATGAAAAAATGAGAGCCATTGACATAGGACTGGATGAATTCATCATGACCAGCTGGCACAACGGGGGCATTTATCCAAACCTCTTTAACGAGATTAGTGCATATGGGGCCGTTAAGAATGTGAAAGTAACCATTCAATCTTTGTCTGTTAATATCTTGTCTTAGTTGAAAACGATCAAAATCATTGAAATCAACATACTTTTCATTGATAACGAACAACAAATTTGCATCCATTTATGATAAGAAAAAAAGACTTTGAAACAAGGAAACAAGACACATAAAGTTGGTAATGAGACGTTGAAAATAGAAAAAGATTTTGAAAAATGTTTGAAGACACAACGAGTTGGTAATTAGATGTTTAAATAGCTCAAAAGCCTTCTTGATAATCCAAAAGAGACGTTACGACTTGAATATAAATGATCATTGCTATTCTAGCTAAGTGATATGATTCCAATGCATGTGCGCCACATCGGTGTTCTAACCTCTATTTTAATTATATTTTTTATTGGTAATATAAATATTCTAACCCGTCGGTTTTTCATAAAAACCAAGGGAATATTTTAGCGTTAAAATTGAACGCTAAAATTGAAACATGTAATTTAATTATAGTTTTTATTTGTAAATTAAATGTTCTAACCCGTCGGTTATCCTAAAAACCGAGGTAACATTTAGCGTAAAAATTGAGATATTTATCAAATCCTTAATCAAGTCTCTGCCGTCCATTTCATGGCTATCAATGATCAAGACATTATCCCTAGTGATCCGCACGAAACATAAACTACTTTCATTATAAAAGCATTCTGAAACTATCAAGACATTACCATTATTGCTCAACTTTAAGATTTGCAAGAGTCTTTGTCATGAAGAGTTCTCTATGGTTTATGGTTTGTGTTCTTAAATATTTATTTGATCAAAAAATCATTTATTTATCTAACCCTTTTTTTGTGTAACTTTTTTTTGATCATATCAGAAGCAAATGCAAGCAAAAGCCAATATCATGAAGAGTTTAAGGTTTGAAAGAGTGTTTTTCATGAATAGTTCTCTATGATGGATTACAAGAGTAGAAAATTATTTGGTTTAAGGTTTGTGTTCTTAAATATTTATTTCAACAGAAAATTATTTATTTATCTAACCCTTTTTTGTTCATATCAGAAACAAATGCAAGCAAAAGCCATAAAGAATATGTTGGAGAAATTACATGATTTGAAGATCTAAAATCTATATCTTGGAGAAATTAATTTACCTAACCATTTTTTTTGTTAGTAGAAAAAACTTTCCCAACATTTGATCTTGCCCAGAATATCAAGGAATTGAAGATCCAATATATGATCTTTATGGATAATTAATTTTTTTCAGTGTAAAAAACGTAATATTCTAGGTAAACAATGTAACGAGTTTTATTAAAAAGAAACTAATAACTCATTCGGTTATTTTGATAAACCGAGATAAAAGACATGTTAGTTTTGAAAATAATTAAAGTTGTAACCGTTGGGATTCAAATCCATGCGCCAATAAAATTTTACCTCGGTGTTATAAACACCCAGGTGACAACTCTTTACTTTTTATGATGACTTTATTCACTTTAAATTTATTGTCGATGTAAAATGCATTTTGCGTCCGACGTTACAAGCGTTATTTGTAATAGTGTTGATACTTGTGAAAAATCATAAAAATCACCCCTAATAAAAAGGTAAAGTAGACATGAAACATCGTCCAAAGTAATCGTCATCTCACTAAATAACATATGAAATGATGATATCTATACAAGTCACCTCTCTACAAATGATGATTTATGGCTGGGATCAACCCTATTCAAATGGGGTCTTTCGAGCGACGATAAACTAGAGCCATCCAACCAACCATAAATCACATGTGAGAGATACACTGGAATCGATTCTAACAATTTAATCTCATGTGTTGCAACTTTTAATTCCTTTTATAGACCCACTCCTGAAAACAATTTAAAGTATAACGTTGTAAAATATAAATAATAATTAAAATTAAAGATGATTTAATCTAATAAAAAATAATGATTTACCTCTCCGTGCTATAATCGGCAATAAACATGATGCTCGCACCGTGTCAGAAGAGACGTGCCGTACGATTCTCTTGAAAAATGATGTTGATGATCCTATCGCCCCACCCTTTTCTATGCAACATTAGTGTTAAATTGTAATCCAATGTGTCGAAACTATGTGTCGAAAAGATTTGATTTATTTTAGATTTAAATAGATTTGATTTAAGTCTAGAATAAATTAGATTTGATTTAGTAACAAAAAGATATTTTGGGATTTGGACTTAGGGTGTAAGCTCAGTTATAAATAGAGGGAGTAACCCCTATTTTTGTAAGCAAGTCAAGCAAGTTGTATTCACAGAATTTGCAGTTGCAAGTGAATAACAAGGTTTTCACAGTTTGTAAGCAGGGAGAAACTCTGCAGAAATTATTTGTCTTGTCTTCTTTTCTTTGTTTGTCTCATAATTAAATTGTCATTGTGGTAGAAATTCATCATAGAATTTGGTGGATTTTAAACATTTGGTATCAAGAGCTTTGTTTCGATTCAAGGGAAGTGTCAATCAAGAACGATTGAAGAATTAACGATGACAAGTTATGGGAATGCAAATTATCCAGCAACCCTACCAATTCTGAAAGTTGACAACTATGAGAATTGGTGCAAACAGATGAAAGTCTTATTCAGGTGTCAAGTTCTTTGGGATCTTGTAAAAGATGGAGTCGAAGCGCTTGGAGAAAATGCTTCAGAAGAAGAAAAGAAGAAATACACAGAATCTGAGAAGCTGAGTTATAAAGCATTATTTATAATTCATCAATGTGTCAGCCCATATAACTTCGAAAAAGTTAGTGATTCAGAATCTGCAAAAGAAGCTTGGGAGATCCCTGAGAAGTCTTTTGGAGGCGCTGAGAAGGTGAAAGAAGTGAGGTTACAAACTCACAAAAGGACGTATGAACTGCTTCAGATGGAAGACAGTGAAAGCATATCTGATTTCTTCACTAGAGTTACAAAACTAGTAAATCAAATCAAGATATATGGAGAAACGTTAACAACAAGAGTTGTTGTGTCGAAGATCTTGAGATCTTTAGCTCCTAAGTTCGACCACATAGTGGTGGAGATAGAAGAGGGGAAAGACATGTCAAAATTGACAAAGGAAGAGCTTCAAGGGACGCTTGAATCTCATGAACAAAGAATGAACGAAAGAGCTGCAGGAAAATCAAAGAGTGATGTGGCCTTGCAGGTACATTCATCAAAAGATACCTGTGATACAGTGGGAGAACTGACTAGAGGTTTTGCGTTTGTATTCGCACTTGTTCAGTTTAGCAAGAGTCGCCACCGACTTTTTATTTTATCCTAAAGGAAAGGTTAAAAAGCACAGGAAAAACCTTTTGAGATGTTTCATGGGTTCGGGGGGTAGATTATGAAAAGGGAAGGTATTAGCACCCTTTTCATCCATGGTTATCCATGGGCTCTTAGTTACTTGGTTTTAGATCACTTGCCTTTGATTTTCAATTGCTTGAAATGGTGTGTGTGTGTGTTTTGAAAATGTTTTTGAAGAAGACGCCTTGTCTTAGGCAACCGTTGTAATGACTCGTGTTTGAGTGTTTACAAAGGTGTATATCTTTTCGAAAAGATGTTTCAAATGTTTTTGAAAGTTTGTTTTGAAAGTGTTGTGGAGTGTGGTTTTTAAAATTAGGCAAGTGTTTTGCAAGTTTGATCAAGTAACTAAGAATTGTCTACCCTATTGTACTCAAAGGTTTTTCTCATGTTTTAACCCTTTTAACAATTTTGTTCCACCATTGTATTTGGTGGACAATCTTGCGTTTAGGATGTTTAACGGGACAGGCGCGGGTCATCGTATGGACCATGAATGCAATGGTGCCAAGTGTCTTTGGCAATTTTGCTTGAAGGGACTATGATCATTTTGATTAGGCGACTTTCGAAAGCGTCATCGAGGGACTATGATCATTTTGATTGTTTTGCCAAAGAAACTCGACGTGCAAGCATGGCCCATTTTGGAAGGCAACAAGCGGGATTACCCTAGGGGTGCAAGTGTGAATGTGTATTGATTGTCATGCATTTGTCTTTGTATTAGGTTATCTAGCGTTTGATTTTATGTACATACAAACCCTAGGTCTAACCATGGTATATTTGAAAGCGATAAATTGCGGGAATTTAAAGTCTACGCTATTACAAATAAGTATCCGGGAGTGGGGGTACAAATGTTTACAAATGGGGATGGGACTTATTGGGAGAGTAATGTCCAAATAATTTACAACCAAATCGAATTGTGCAAATGTAATATGTATCAAATGTACAAGATAAGCAAATGTAAACGTATCAATGTATTTGTGTAAGTGTAGGTGATTTATTTACAAGTGGTAAATGTTAATGTATTATTAAGTATTGTTAACTTAATGAAAAATTAAATATTCGGTTTATTTTAATTTTGTATTCTAGTGTTTTTGTTAATAGGTACAAAGAAAATATTTTAAGAAAAGAAAATGTTCAAATTCTATATATTAATGTCTTATATTAAAGAAAAGTATTTCTTATGTATTTACAAATTAATGTATTTTAATACAAGAGTTTTAATTAAAAGAAAGAAGTTTTAAGTTTGAGAAAAAAACAAAGTTATGTATTTATATATAAAGTTTTAATTAATAAAAGAAAAGAAAGAAAGATGTTTTGAGAAATCCTATTTTATATGTATTTTTTATTGTAATAATAAAAAAGGAACCTTTTAAGAAAATTTTTGTATATGTAATATTTTAAAAAAAAAGAAGTAAAGTAACAAAACAAAATAAAATAAAAGATTGATGTATGAGTTAAAAGATATGGAAAATGTTGAATGGGCCTTAGAGATGTTCTAGGCCCAAAGCATAGTTTGAGGTGGTAATCAGACAGGGGGGTAAGCGCCTAAATCTGATGGGCTTTAAGGCTTCTGAAAGGGCAAGGCCCATACCGTTTGACACAAAAAAATGCAAAGGGTTTTGATTGTTTTGTTCATTTGGGAATGAGCTAGGGTTTGTGAGACAGAGGCGCCGTTCACTTTTGCTCTTCGTCTTCATCTCTAAGCCATGGATTCTGAGCTTTTCCTCCGCCTAGGGCCACTGAGCGCCAACATCCGTCCTTCTCCCTCCGTGGACCATTCAGACAATGTTTACAAGGTCTGATTTCTGTCTCTATCGCGTTAGGGTTTTCACTAATTCCTTTTATATGTTTTGATTTTGTATTCTGATTTTATGTGTTTTTGTTTGCTATTTGAAATGCATGAAAAGTGTATAAGAATACTACCTCTGACCTTGGAGACGGAGGAGGATGGATCGGAGGCGCCCTGGGACGGCCGGAGGCGAAGGACACAATACTGAGCTTTTGCTTCTTGGTATCTTTATTTTTTTACCTCTTTGTTGTTGATTTGATGATGACTATCTGAAAACAACTTCTTTATCTTCTTCTCTTTTACTCGTTTCTGTTGCCTCTGAATATGAGAAATATTGATGTTGTTGTTGACCCAGTGATGAAGCAATTCTGAGGGTTTGTGTCGCTTGACTTTGAGTTGCCTTTTCCTCTTCTTCTCTTTGCCTCGTATGCTAGCTTGATGCCTTGATGCCTTTGATATGCTGTTGAATGTTGCTTCTAATATGCTTATAGATTGATATGCTGAGATATTTGGTATGTTGTGATATTGATGATATTGGTAGCCCCTGTATGTTAACCCAGTGATGACAACATTCTGAGGGTTTAGAGTTTTGATTGGATTTTGTGGATATGTTTAGGCTGAGCAGTTTAGAGCTTGTGTTTGGTTCTAGTTTATACACAGGTTTGTGGCTTTTTGAAAGGAGCAGGTTATGCTTTAGGCTTTTGATATGTTGGTTTGAGCTTTTTGTGAGAAGCAGGTTATGCTTTGGCTCGTATAGGCTTGACAGTTCAGGCCAGTTTTGATGTTTTGGTTTACAAGTTTGGGTGTTTACCAGCTTGTGGTTTGTTGTTTGTATGGTTACAGGTTTAAGGTTTAACAAAGGTTTCAGGCCTTGGCTTACTTCAGGCTTTGGCTTCTGTTTGAATGTTTGTTCTTTAAGCTTCTTTGTAAGTTGATCACAGGTTTGGGCAGGATGTTTTGAAGTGTTTGAAGTAGGTGAAGGCCTTGATACAGTTTGGAGGCAGGACTGTGTTTTTGTTACAGTTTGTGACCTTCTTTTTCTTGTGTTATCTTCTGCCTCTCTTTTCTCTATATGCTGGTATATCTTTTCTTATATCTTTCTCTGCCTAAGCCTTGTAAGCCTATCTTCTTTTTCTCTTCTCTCTCTCTCTCTCCAGTACAGATTAAAGCATAAAAATATTGCTTAGATTTGTCCTTATTCTGAAAAGGTGACAGGCTGGAAAGTGATGATTTGAACATGCTTGCAATAGTTGCTTTCCTCTGCATAACTCTTATCTCTTTTTCCATATTTTCTGCTTCTTTGTGACAGCATTTTGTACTTGTTTTGAATAGCCTTTTGATAGCTCTTTGGCAGCTTGTGGAAAGTTTGAAATTGTGAATTTTAGTTAGGCAATTCAGTTCAGTTTGCATTTAGACTTGTACATGTTGTTTGTTTTGAAACTATGCAGTTGGTTGACAAATTTGAATCATCAATTTGTTTGACCATTTTGAATTTGTGCAATTACAACTTTTGTGCATTTCATGTCTTTTTCTTTTGCAAGCATTTTTCATCCCTCCTTGTGAACCGGTAGAAATCTCGTGATTTGCAGAGAGGGCAAACTGATTCTGGCCAGTTGCTTTTAATGATGATTTTTGAATTAACTGTCCGCCTTTAATTTTTATCTGCATTTGATCTTTTCTTTTTCTTTGTTTTGCAGATAAAAATCAATGGAGCCAAAAGAGGAGTAGCAGTATAGAAGATGAAGACTTAGGAATTTAGGATAGTTTTATTTCAATTTTAATCATTGTAACCATTATTATTATAAATACTTTGTAAATAAATACTGTATTTAAATAAAAATTGTAACAAATAATTAAAGATGAATAAAATCCAATTTTGATCAGTTAATTCTTTTTCCAGCTGTCTATTTAATTACTTATAAATTCTTAAATTATAATAAATGGAAATAAATCCCAATTATCCTAACTTAGAATAAATAAACAATTAATAAACACTGTGGTCAATCAATAATAAATCCGGCGTTTCAAATATCCAAAGCAATGCACAACTAAACAAATGTCCACATGTCCTTTTTCTTTTACTGATTAAATCAAGCACTACAAGTTCTTAATTCAACTGCCTCAGCTCATATCTCAGAATAACTTGAAAAGCACTGTAGAATTAATTCTTTTTGAGAAATATGCGCACAAACCCTAGTTCTTGACTAAATGCCAAAGAAACGTCCGTCTGATCAAACTGAGCCAAAATCAACCAAAACCCTAGCAATCTACTTGAACTGTTCCAGAGCCATGAAAACCCTAATTTCTGACTGATAAGAAAAGTCTGTTTGAATGATTCTTACGCCAATCTGAAAAAATCAGGAAAAGCCCGAAGCTGTGATTTCTTATGGAGAAATACGAGGGAAAATTTTGGGGTACAACAGTCGCCCCTGTTCAATCTTCTTGAACCTGAAGAGTTAGATTGGAAAGTTTGCCTTTCGCGACTTGAAGGTAAAAGGAGATTGTACACTAGAGTGCCCAAAAATTTGCACTCGGTGACATGATGGTGGAGGGAATGGGCTTACAGATGCCATTTGGTGATAGGCTTAGAGATGCCATCTGGAGATGTAACAGAATCTTATCGGGAATGGGCTTATAGATGCCATTTGGAAGTGTAATGGATAGTTGTGGAGATGGGCTTACAGATACCATCGGGAGGTGTGACGGAACTTTGTCGAGAATGAGCTTATAGATGCCATTTGGAATTGTGTGTCGATCGCGTAAGAGATTCCTTAGCGAGAATTTGCGTACTTGAGAAAGAAAGATAATTTCCTGGCCTGTTACAGGGGTTGATCTTCAAACTCTTCATGCAGATATTCCCTGGCTAGATACAGGTATCGAATCTACAATTAGTTGCTCACAGATATGCCCTGACTGGATACAGGAATCGAATCTGGAATTGGTCGTCTATAGATATGCCCTGGCTGGATACAGGTGTCGAATCTGGAATTGTCGTCTACAGATATGCCCTGGCTGGATACAGGTGTCGAATCTGGAATTTGTCGTCTACAGATATACCCTGGCTGGATACAGGTATCATATATGGAATTGTCGTCTACAGATATGCCCTGGCTGGATACAGGTGTCGAATCTACAATCAATCACTCACAGATATGCCCTGGCTAGATACAGGAATCGAATCTGGAATTGTGACAGTTGATAATAATCATCTTTGGATTAACCTTTTTTTCCCTGAAAAGGCAAGACATCAGTTGTATGCAATGTCATGATGTATGAAATGCATGAGGTCATGATGTTTTCAAGAATAAACGAGATTGTGCGATATGATGCGTATATGCATGCGTCCTGGTGTATGATAATGTGATGAATGTATATGAATGTGTTTTCGTCTAGGAAAATAAATCCTTGACGAATGCCGGGAGTTTGTTGAATCCTGGGCTGATGTTGAAGAGTAGAGTTCTTCGCTTCCGCTGGGGATGACGGTTGCAAGAATAAGCCGGTAGGAGAAGATGACTCCGTTGGGGAATAAACTTGTTGGAGAGATTACTATGCGGGGAATTACTCTGTGGGAAGAGATACTTCGCTGAGGTCTTGATGAGAGCTCCGCTGGGGATTCCACTGATAAGTTATGTTGGGGAATTTGATGAACTCCGCTAGGGATAGGAGAATCTTGACTATTGCAGGGGAAGGCAAGAATCTTTTGATTGTTGAAAGTGAGAAATCCTGGGACCGCTGTTGGGGAATTCTTGTCTTGAGGAGATCTTCATTGGAGAATATTCGAATATTCTGTGAGGAACTGAGAATGAGAGTCTTCACTCGCTTGGGGATTGATAGTTGGAAGTTTTAGCTCCGCTGGGGATTTACAGTTTTGGCTCCACTAGGGATTTTGAAACTTGACTCTGAGGGGAGTTAGCTTCTGGAAGGTTCTCTGGCTGGGGAAGTCGAGAATCTTTTGATTGTTGAAGGTATTGATCAGGTTGGTCAAGGAGATACTGTCCTGGCTTGTTTTAGGTGTTGATCTCTGACCTGAGAAAGAAAGATGGTTCCCTGGCTTGTTACAGGTGTTGATCTTCAATCTTCTCATGTAGATAATTTCCTGGCTTGTTACAGGTGTTAATCCACAATCAGTCGTCCACAGATATGCCCTGGCTAGATACAGGAATCGAATCTGGAACTTCAAAAGGTTGCTTACAGACGTGCCCTGGCTGGATACAGGTATCGAATCTCTAAACTATTCATGCAGATATGCCCTGGCTAGATACAGGTGTCGAATCCACAATCAAATACTCACAAATATTCCCTGGCTAGATACAGGTATCGAATCTGGAATTTGTCGTCTACAGATATGCCCTGGCTAGATACAGGAATCGAATCTCTAAACTCTTCATGCATACATGCCTTGGCTAGATACAGGTGTCGAATCTACAATTAGTTGCTCACGGATGTGCCCTGGCTAGATACAGGAATCGAATCCGGAATTGGTCGTTATTCTGTTGGTAGTTGTAATTTCCAGCAGGTGATGAAGGAATTGTGAACACTTTTGACATTCGAATGCCCCAAGTGATGAGGAAGGAGTCTCTTCAGGTTACTCTGTAATTGAGAGATTTTGTTGAAATCTTGACTGGACTGCCCCAGGTTAACTGAACTTTTGAGAGATCTGTTGAAACCTTGACGGGACTGCCCCGGGTTAATTGGATGGTGATGTGTCATGCCCCTTGTTGATAGGAGATTTGTTAATGGAAGTGCCATCCTTTTTGAAGTGATTTTTGTTCACTGAGAGAGTTTTCGTTCCTCCGAACATTCGCTGTATGAATTTCTTCGCTGTTAAACAAATAGCCAAATGCAAACAGTGATATTCAAGCAATGCAAAGTTTATGTTTGTCTCAAAGTTTTGAAAAATGCGTTTTTTAGCAGAAAACTTTTTATAAGACAAATCAACACAAGATTTAGAGCAAAGCCTTACAGGAGTCAGGATACCTTTCGTAACAGTATGCTTTCGAACTAACCCATGCTTCAATTAGGACTTTTGAAGGGTTGTAACGTGGCTTGGTTCACGGTTTAAGAAACAAAGGATAAAGGCTCAAAGTATATTTGTACCCACCCGCTCTTCGTGATGTTCTTCAATCTTAAGCTCAGTTAATTGTGTGTCGCACTCTATTTTGAGTTTGGAACGACTTTTGGGTGATGGTTCACCAGTTAAATTTAGGAGGCAGTCATCATCTCCTTTTTCTTTTGCAACATTTTCCATGTTGTTGAGGATTTGTAATGACCTCTCTATTTTGATTTTGATTTGTTATCCCTAATTTTTGCCTGACTGTTCCTGTTTTCGGGGTTACAGTCAGCGGGATGCCCCAGGTTTCTTAAGCCTCCTTTACAGGTTTTGGCTCTGGGCTTTTCTCTTTTGAGAGATCGACTGTCTATGAGATAAGGAACCATCAATGTCTTTTGATTCCAAAGGAATGTTTTTCTCTTTTTGATGTCGTTCGTTGTATTACGAACTGAGAGTTTGCGACTTTGATGCACACCTTTTTGAATTAATTGAGAGACTACCCTGCCCCAGGTTTATATCAAAGGTTTTGATTTGTTTAGAACAGAAAACTCCTACTTCTTTGGCTCGAAGGGGTTGACTAGGGATTATCTTCCTTATAACTCCAGTGTTTGGGAATTGAAAGAAATGCCTGTACATCATCAGCAAGGTCTGTTCAAAAGCATACTGTATGAGATCATGGTATTGTTTCGTCATCCTCCCTCTAAAGGCTTGCAGCTTTTTATCAAGAGTTAAATATCATAAAGAAAGCACACGAGTAGTGAAAACGAATGGATGAATTCAAGACAAACATATGCAATGCACTAATGAAACAGAGTTTGACATTAAAAGATAATTGTTTGAATAACAAAAGAAATTACAACTCTGAAAATTAAAATGAAGCAAAAGTCTTTCAGTTTGAGCTTTGTCACTTCAGGTGGAGAAACCCTTAACGAAAGATTTTCATCTCGCCGTCTGGCATGAACCTCAGCACTCCAATGTCAATCAGATCTTGAATCTTGTTCTTCAAGGCCCAACAGTCGTCGGTGTCGTGTCCCGGGCTATAGGAGTGGTATACACAAAATGCGTCGGGATGATAGTTAGGAGAGGAGGTATTGGGCTTCCGAATAGGATCCCTCAAAGCAGTTAGATTGACCTCCAACAAACGTTCCAGAATCAGAGATGATGGTATGTCAGTCTCCATGAACTGTCTTCCCGACGTATTTTGATTACGCCGATTACCCCGTTAACGCTGGCGAGGTTGTTGATGGGCTTGTGACCCTGAAGCAAGCAAGGGAGCCTTCCCTTTGTCTTCTTGGCTGGAGGGGGGTTGAGTGGTGACTTTCTCTTCAACCTCAGATGTCTGCCCCAGTTGGTTGTTCCGAAGCAGTTGGTTGACGAGAACTCTGAGTTCCTCTTGTCTTTGAGACAAATCCTGGATGAGAGCCATCTGGCCCACTAGCTGCCCCATCACTTGGATCCTCAATGTTGCCAAATCAAACTGTAGCTCCCCCAGCTGATCACTCATGGCATTGTTTGAAGTCTCCTGAACCAAGCC
This sequence comes from Vicia faba, assembly GCA_948472305.1. Lineage (NCBI taxonomy): Eukaryota > Viridiplantae > Streptophyta > Magnoliopsida > Fabales > Fabaceae > Vicia > Vicia faba. The sequence continues at coordinate 1,506,830,152 of OX451735.1, read as the reverse complement.
CTTTGTGAGGAGAGCTTTCATTTCTTGTTGCCCCAGGGACAGATTCAAGAACATTTCCTGAAGCTGAGCATTTTGGTTCTGGATATCCTTGACAGTACTTTCTAGAGCCATCTCTTACTGAAATAAACAGTAGGAGAGTAAGGAAACCTGAAAAAGGGAAAAACTGTTATGATGCAATGCATGATATGTGGATGCATGCTTTCAAGGATCTCTTGGGGTAAACACAAGAGAATGTTAGAGGTTGAACTTTGATCTTTGATTGGAGAACTCTGCACTGGTGGATGTCTTTCCACGAGAATCAAGCTCACCATGTCAAGTGGGTCATAGCCCCTGATTCAAGTTTGTTGCACTTGATCTTTGATTGGAGAACTTTGCATCGGTGGATGTCTTTCCACGAGAATCAAGCTCACCATGTCAAGTGGGTCATAGCCCCTAATTCAAGTTGTTGCACTTGATCTTTGATGGCATTTGTTTAGAGGAGAAAACCTCTTGCCTTTTGGTAGACGTTTGGTTCAACGTAACCCTGCATCAAAAGAACCCTCGAGATCCTTGAAATGGTTATTGAAAATGCTATGGTATGATGTTATGATGTTATGTACATGTATGCGAAAGCAAGTAAGTGTATATACAGGCAATCATATTCACACAAAGCAAAACAAGTCCTTAAGTTTAGGCTTGCATGAGGTTGTAGGTAAGTACCCTCTTTCAGTTTCGTTGGTTAAGACCTGTCCTATCAAAAGTAACCGGGTTCTAGAGGATCTCAATATCACCGACTACCCTCAATCGGTCATAACTCCAGCATCGTAATCTTTTCTTGCGGCCAGAACCATCGCGAGAGTTTAGCCTCAATGAGTGTAGCATACTGCTACCGTTCTATGGCCAAGTTGGGTCAATTTAGGGTTCTAAGGTCGGTTGGTGCTTAATGACTCCTTAAAAGACCCATATTCTCCTCGTTTCAATACAAGGGATATCGGTACAGACCAAGGTGTCACACCAATGTAGCCACTGCTTCACCCATGCCGGTATACGCCGGACAGGTCCCTCACAGCTTATGCTACCTAAAAGGGTATTCCCCAGATCCGGGTTAGGATCTATGAAACTCCGATGCAAAGCCCACAAATATAAAAGCAAACAAAGCAAGCAATTGAAGACAAAGGTGATCTAAACCCTAAGGTAACCCCACTTTTAGATAGAATCCCCAGCAGAGTCGCCAGTTCTGTGATACAGTGGGAGAACTGACTTGAGGTTTTGCGTTTGTATTCGCACTTGTTCGGTTTAGCAAGAGTCGCCACCGACTTTTTATTTTATCTTAAAGGAAAGGTTAAAAAGCACAGGAAAAACCTTTTGAGATGTTTCGTGGGTTCGGGGGGTAGATTATGAAAAGGGAAGGTATTAGCACCCTTTTCATCCATGGTTATCCATGGGCTCTTAGTTACTTGGTTTTAGATCACTTGCCTTTGATTTTCAATTGCTTGAAATGGTGTGTGTGTGTGTGTTTTGAAAATGTTTTTGAAGAAGACGCCTTCTCTTAGGCAACCGTTATAATGACTCGTGTTTGAGTGTTTACAAAGGTGTATATCTTTTCGAAAAGATGTTTCAAATGTTTTTGAAAGTTTGTTTTGAAAGTGTTGTGGAGTGTGGTTTTGAAAAGTAGGCAAGTGTTTTGCAAGTTTGATCAAGTAACTAAGAGTTGTCTACCCTATTGTACTCAAAGGTTTTTCTCATGTTTTAACCCTTTTAACAATTTTGTTCCACCATTGTATTTGGTGGACAATCTTGCGTTTGGGATGTTTAACAGGACAGGCGCGGGTCATCGTATGGACCATGAATGCAATGGTGCCAAGTGTCTTTGGCAATTTTGCTTGAAGGGACTATGATCATTTTGATTGCGACTTTCGAAAGCGTCATCGAGGGACTATGATCATTTTGATTGTTTTGCCAAAGAAACTCGACGTGCAAGCATGGCCCATTTTGGAAGGCAACAAGCGGGATTACCCTAGGGGTGCAAGTGTGAATGTGTATTGATTTTCATGCATTTGTCTTTGTATTAGGTTATCTAACGTTTGATTTTATGTACATACAAACCTTAGGTCTAACCATGGTATATTTGAAAGCGATAAATTGCGGGAATTTAAAGTCTACGCTATTACAAATAAGTATCCGGGAGTGGGGGTACAAATTTTTACAAATGGGGATGAGACTTATTGGGAGAGTAATGTCCAAATAATTTACAACCAAATCGAATTGCGCAAATGTAATATGTATCAAATGTACAAGATAAGCAAATGTAAACGTATCAATGTATTTGTGTAAGTGTAGGTGATTTATTTACAAGTGGTAAATGTTAATGTATTATTAAGTATTGTTAACTTAATGAAAAATTAAATATTCGGTTTATTTTAATTTTGTATTCTAGTGTTTTTGTTAATAGGTACAAAGAAAATATTTTAAGAAAAGAAAATGTTCAAATTCTATATATTAATGTCTTATATTAAAGAAAAGTATTTCTTATGTATTTACAAATTAATGTATTTTAATACAAGAGTTTTAATTAAAAGAAAGAAGTTTTAAGTTTGAGAAAAAAACAAAGTTATGTATCTATATATAAAGTTTTAATTAATAAAAGAAAAGAAAGAAAGATGTTTTGAGAAATCCTATTTTATATGTATTTTTTATTGTAATAATAAAAAAGGAACCTTTTAAGAAAAATTTTGTATATGTAATATTTTAAAAAAAAGAAAGTAAAGTAACAAAACAAAATAAAATAAAAGATTGATGTATGAGTTAAAAGATATGGAAAATGTTGAATGGGCCTTAGAGATGTTCTAGGCCCAAAGCATAGTTTGAGGTGGTAATCAGACAGGGGGGGTAAGCGCCTAAATCTGATGGGCTTTAAGGCTTCTAAAAGGGCAAGGCCCATAACGTTTGACACAAAAAAATGCAAAGGGTTTTGATTGTTTTGTTCATTTGGAAATGAGCTAGGGTTTGTGAGACAGAGGCGCCGTTCACTTTTGCTCTTCGTCTTCATCTCTAAGCCATGGATTCTGAGCTTTTCCTCCGCCTAGGGCCACTGAGCGCCAACATCCGTCCTTCTCCCTCCGTGGACCACTCAGACAATGTTTACAAGGTCTGATTTCTGTCTCTATCGCGTTAGGGTTTTCACTAATTCCTTTATATGTTTTGATTTCGTATTCTGATTTTATGTGTTTTTTTTTGCTATTTGAAATGCATGAAAAGTGTATAAGAATACTACCTCTGACCTTGGAGACGGAGGAGGATGGATCGGAGGCGCCCTGGGACGGCCGGAGGCAAAGGACACAGTGCTGAGCTTTTGCTTCTTGGTATCTTTATTTTTTTACCTCTTTGTTATTGATTTGATGATGACTATCTGAAAACAACTTCTTTATCTTCTTCTCTTTTACTCGTTTCTGTTGCCTTTGAAATTGAGAAATATTGATGTTGTTGTTGACCCAGTGATGAAGCAATTCTGAGGGTTTGTGTCGGTTGACTTTGAGTTGCCTTTTCCTCTTCTTCTCTTTGCCTCGTATGCTAGCTTGATGCCTTGATGCCTTTGATATGCTGTTGAATGTTGCTTCTAATATGCTTATAGATTGATATGCTGAGATATTTGGTATGTTGTGATATTGATGATACTGGTAGCCCCTGTATGTTAACCCAGTGATGACAACATTCTGAGGGTTTAAAGTTTTGATTGGATTTTGTGGATATGTTTAGGCTGAGCAGTTTAGAGCTTGTGTTTGGTTCTAGTTTATACACAGGTTTGTGGCTTTTTGAAAGGAGCAGGTTATGCTTTAGGCTTTTGATATGTTGGTTTGAGCTTTTTGTGAGAAGCAGGTTATGCTTTGGCTCGTATAGGCTTGACAGTTCAGGCCAGTTTTGATGTTTTGGTTTACAAGTTTGGGTGTTTACCAGCTTGTGGTTTGTTGTTTGTATGGTTACAGGTTTAAGGTTTTACAAAGGTTTCAGGCCTTGGCTTGCTTCAGGCTTTGGCTTCTGTTTGAATGTTTGTTCTTTAAGCTTCTTTGTAAGTTGATCACAGGTTTGGGCAGGATGTTTTGAAGTGTTTGAAGTAGGTGAAGGCCTTGATACAGTTTGGAGGCAGGACTGTGTTTTTGTTACAGTTTGTGACCTTCTTTTTCTTGTGTTATCTTCTGCCTCTCTTTTCTCTATATGCTGGTATATCTTTTCTTATATCTTTCTCTGCCTAAGCCTTGTAAGCCTATCTTCTTTTTCTCTTCTCTCTCTCTCTCTCCAGTACAGATTAAAGCATAAAAATATTGCTTAGATTTGTCCTTATTCTGAAAAGGTGACAGGCTGGAAAGTGATGATTTGAACATGCTTGCAATAGTTGCTTTCCTCTGCATAACTCTTATCTCTTTTTCCATATTTTCTGCTTCTTTGTGACAACATTTTGTACTTGTTTTGAATAGCCTTTTGATAGCTCTTTGGCAGCTTGTGGAAAGTTTGAAATTGTGAATTTTAGTTAGGCAATTCAGTTCAGTTTGCATTTAGACTTGTACATGCTGTTTGTTTTGAAACTATGCAATTGGTTGACAAATTTGAATCATCAATTTGTTTGACCATTTTGAATTTGTGCAATTACAACTTTTGTGCATTTCATGTCTTTTTCTTTTGCAAGCATTTTTCATCCCTCCTTGTGAACCGGGAGAAATCTCGTGATTTGCAGAGAGGGCAAACTGATTCCGGCCAGTTGCTTTTAATGATGATTTTTGAATTAACTGTCCGCCTTTAATTTTTATCTGCATTTGACCTTTTCTTTTTCTTTGTTTTGCAGATAAAAATCAATGGAGCCAAAAGAGGAGTAGCAGTATAGAAGATGAAGACTTAGGAATTTAGGATAGTTTTATTTCAATTTTAATCATTGTAACCATTATTATTATAAATACTTTGTAAATAAATACTGTATTTAAATAACAATTGTAACAAATAATTAAAGATGAATAAAATCCAATTTTGATCAGTTAATTCTTTTTCCAGCTGTCTATTTAATTACTTATAAATTCTTAAATTATAATAAATGGAAATAAATCCCAATTATCCTAACTTAGAATAAATAAACAATTAATAAACACTGTTGTCAATCAATAATAAACCCGGCGTTTCAAATATCCAAAGCAATGCACAGCTAAACAAATGTCCACATGTCCTTTTTCTTTTACTGATTAAATCAAGCACTGCAAGTTCTTAATTCAACTGCCTCAGCTCATATCTCAGAATAACTTGAAAAGCACTGTAGAATTAATTCTTTTTGAGAAATATGCGCACAAACCCTAGTTCTTGACTAAATGCCAAAGAAACGTCCGTCTGATCAAACTGAGCCAAAATCAACCAAAACCCTAGCAATCTGCTTGAACTGTTCCAGAGCCATGAAAACCCTAATTTTGTCTGACTGATAAGAAAAGTCTGTTTGACTGATTCTTACGCCAATCTGAAAAAATCAGGAAAAGCCCGAAGCTGTGATTTCTTATGGAGAAATACGAGGGCAAATTTTGGGGTACAACAATACCAAAGGCAAAGGAAAGTGTTTCGGTAGAGGTAGAGGTGGCTACAACAAATCGAATGGTAGAGGAAACCAGATTAAAGGAAACGTTTTGAATCAAAGAAGACCATACCAAGGCAACCAAAGAGGTGGTGCTGCAAATAGAGGTTGAGGTGGTGGTTGAAAACCTGATAAGAGTCACATTCAATGTTATAATTGCCAGAAGTATGGTCATTATTCGAGTGATTGTCCAGAAAAAAGAAAGAATCAAGAAAGTGATGCAAAGCTTGCAAAACATGAAGAAGAAGAGATGATGCTGATGGTCACAACAAGAGATGAATATAGATTCAAGGACCAATGGTACTTGGATTCAGGATGTTCATCACATATGTCTGGAAGGAAAGACTGGTTCGTTAATATAAAGTCCTCAATGAAAAATATGGTAAAATTTGCAAATGACAATACCCTAGCGGCTGAAGGTATTGGTGATGTTATGATTATGAGGAAGATGGTAAAAGGTCAGTAATCTCCAATGTGTTGTACATACCAGGCATGAAGAGAAATTTGCTCAGTATAGGGCAGTTGGTCGAAAAGAATTATAAAGTGTCAATCGAAGATAAGATGATGAGAGTCGTTGATGCAAATGGGAGATTAATCTTGAAGGCTCCTATGTCTCAGAATCGAACCTTCAAGATTGAACTAAATGTGATGGAACACAAGTGCCTTTCGACTGCAGCTAGCAGAGATGAAAGGATATGGTATTATAGACTAGGCCATCTCAACTTCAGAGACATCATAGATTTGAAGAGAAGAAATATGGTTTCAGGATTTCCAGAAATTGACATTCCAAACGAGGTATGTGAGGAATGTGTGCAGGCGAAGCAACACAAGAATAGCTTCAGCAAGGATGCAGGAAGCAAATCGAAGGCTAGTCTTGAAGTCGTATACTCTGATGTATGTGGACCAATCCAGGTGGATTCGATGGGAGGAAACAAATACTTTGTTACATTTCATAGATGATTTCAGTCGAAAGCTATGGACTTACCTGATCAAGAAGAAAAGTGAAGTGATCGAAGTATTTACCAAGTTTAAGTCTATGGTCGAAAGACAAAGTGGTCGAAAGCTCAAAGTTTTGAGAACTGATGGTGGTGGAGAATATGTGTCGAAAGACTTCGACAGATTATGTGAAAAGGAAGGGATTGTGCATGAGGTGGTGCCACCCTATACTCCACAACAAAATGGAATTGCAGAAAGGAAAAATCGAACCATCATGAATATGGTGAGAAGTATGTTGAAAGGCAAGAATTTACCTAAAGAGTTTTGGGGTGAAGCTGTTTCGACTGCAACATACATTTTGAACAGATGTCCTACAAAGAAGCTAGAAGGAATTACTCCAGAAGAATGTTGGTCTGGTGTGAAGCCTAGCTTGAGTCATCTGAAGGTATTTGGATCTATTGCATATAGACATGTGCCAGATCAGTTGAGAAGAAAACTTGATGATAAGTCAAGTCAAATGATTCTAGTTGGATATCATTCGACAGGAGGCTACAAGTTGTTCGATCCAGTGAAAAAGCAGATTGTGATCAGCAGGGACATGATCATAGATGAGTTTAAAGAATGGGATTGGACTGAAAATATCAAGAAAGATTCAGTGGGAATCCTTCTTGAAGAGCCAGAAAATCAAGTCGAAAGAGAAGTTCGACAAGAGGAACCAACAGATATACCAAGTACAAGCAAGCCTCAAAGAACAAGACGCATGCCTGCAAGATTGTAAGATTGTGTGATTACATCAGATGATGTAATAGATAATGAAGGTGAGCTGGTACATTATGCTTTCTATTCAGATGTCGAACCTGTTAATGCAGCTGAAGCATTAAAGGATTCGAAGTGGGTGAAAGCAATGAATGAAGAAGTAAAGTCTATCAAAGACAACAACACTTGGTCACTTGTCGAATTACCTCAAGGAAAGAAGGAAATTGATGTCAAGTGGGTATACAAAGTGAAAACGAATTCGAAAGGTGAAGTAACTCGACACAAAGCAAGACTTGTGGCGAAAGGATTTCTACAGAAAGAAGGAATAAACTTCGATGAAGTTTTTGCACCTGTTGCTAGGATCGAAACAATCAGGTTGGTTGTTGGTCTAGCAGAAATAAATAGTTGGCACATATGTCAGATGGACGTGAAGTGTGCATTCCTAAATGGACCCTTAGATGAAGAAGTCTATGTTAAACAACCAGTTGGGTTTGTGAAACATGACGAAGAAAGAAAGGTGTACAGGCTACATAAAGCCTTGTATGGATTGAAACAAGCTCCAAGGGCTTGGAATAAGAAAATTGATAGTTTTCTAAGGGAGAAGGAATTTGTGAAGTGCACAACTGAACATGGAGTATATGTAAGAAGAAGGAAGAGTAAATTGCTTATACTATGTCTCTATGTAGATGATTTGTTGATAATAGGTAGCTGTAAAAGTGAGATCGAAGACTTCAAAGGTGATCTCAGCAAGGAATTCGAAATTTCTGATTTGGGTGAGATTTCATATTTCCTTGGTATCAAATCCTACAAGAGCAGTAGAGGTTTGATGATGCATCAAAGAAGATATGCAGGAGAAATTCTCAAGAGGTTTGAGATGGAAGAATGCAACTCAACTTCGACACCTGCAGAACCAAGATTGTAACTGTCGAAAGATGCAGATGAAGATGATGTTGATCCAACCTAATACAGAAGACTTATTGGATCATTGAGATGCCTTTGTCATATAAGGTCTGACTTAGCATATAGTGTAGGTATGGTAAGTAGATTCATGTAGAAGCCAAAGGTATCACATCTAGCAGCAGTGAAGAGGATACTAAGGTATCTCAAAGGAACTTTTGATTATGGCATTTTGTTTCATGCAGTTGATAAAGGAAAAAAATGCAAGTTAGTGGGATACACTGATTCAAGTTGGTGTAGTGATGCTGAAGATCGAAAGTCAACAACATGATATGTGTTTATGCTAGGTGGTGCACCAATTGCTTGGAATTCAAGAAAGGAACCAGTAGTGGCATTATCATCATGCGAAGCAGAATACATAGCTGCTTCTCTTTGTGCATGTCAAGCAACTTGGATGGTGAACTTGGTCGAAGAGATAACAGGGAAAAATCATGGAGCAATTACCATGAAGATAGACAACATGTCAGCTATTAATCTGGAGAATAACCCAATAGCACATGGTCGAAGTAAGCACATCGAAATGAGATTCCATTATCTTCGAGAGCAAGTAGCAGATGGGAAGATGAATTTGGAACACTGCAGAACTGAGAATCAGATTGCAGACATCATGACGAAGGGAGTGCAAGTCGAAGTATTCAGAAAGCTAAGAGCCATGATGAACATAGATAGTTTAGACACAATGAATTAGGTGGTGTGTTAAATTGTAATCCAATGTGTCGAAAAGATTTGATTTGTTTTAGATTTAAATAGATTTGATTTAAGTCTAGAATAAATTAGATTTGATTTAGTAACAAAAAAATATTTTGGGCTTTGGGCTTAGGTGTAATCTCAGTTATAAATAGAGGGAGTAACCCCTATTTTTGTAAGCAAGTCAAGCAAATTGTATTCACAGAATTTGTAGTTGCAAGTGAATAACAAAGTTTTCACAGTTTGTGAGCAGAAAGAAACTCTGCAGAAATTATTTGTCTTGTCTTCTTTTCTTTGTTTGTCTCATAATTAAATTGTCATTGTGGTAGAAATTCATCATAGAATTTGGTGAATTTCCAACGGTTAGTAAAAAAATCAACATAATCTATATACAAATTTTGAAAAAACTTTGCAGATCGGACGATTCAACATCAAGTCATCCGGTGAAGAAAAAATGGACCACATGATTCAACATCAAAACATCTGATAAAAAAACATGTGAAATGGATAACTCAACCTTAAGACATCCAATAGTGAGAAATGTGAACAGATGATTTAACATTAAGACATCATATGAAAACAAATATGAACCGGATGACTCAACCTTAAGACCTTCGATAGTGAGAAATGTGAACCGAATAACTTAATATCAAAACATCTGTAGTGTAAAAATATGTACATGAACCGGATTAACGATGGTTTAGTATTTTGTGACTTAGAATTTATTTTCTTTCAATGTCTACACTTTGTGACATGTATTGTCAACAGTTTAGATAACTACGTGACACTCAATATTTTTTAACAAGGGTTTGAAATTGAACTCTTCTCATGGCGACATTAGCTAGAGCTATTTTATTCTTAATTTAAAATGAAAGTTGACAAGATTTCCAATTTTTATTTCATAAGCTTCTTGCAATTGGTGGCATCTACATTTAGACCAGGGGAGAAACCAAGGTCTTGTAACACAATGTTGAAGTACAACTGACAATGCTCAGGTACAAAAAACAGCAGACTTTGGCCGGCAAATAAAAACAACTTTAAGAGACAAGACAACTATTATAATATGGTGAATTAATAGGAAATTCATATGACAGTATTATCATCACTCACCCGGAGCAACAATTTCTAGAGAGAAAAAATGTCTTCATTTTCAGTTGAAGAATTCATAGGAAATGGAGTTTTAAAGGAACTGCTCCAAAAACTGTTGGAAGAAGGTTGGGATGATGTACCAACACTGAAGATTATGGGGACAGAAGACATGGATTTAATATACATGACACAAAAGCAAAAGGTTGGTGATAGTTATGAATATCATATTTAAAGTTTTACTCAAAACTATACTCTTCTTAATGTCTTTTTCCTTTAATACGATAGGAAGTACTTGGAATGAGATGCTACCTGCATGATAAAGGAGTGATGCAATATGCTGATAAGATGGAGGAAAGTGGCGAAAATCTGCTAGAGCTTCTCAAACTAAGCAGTAATGATCTTGTTTCGAAATTCGAAATGAAAAGAGGCCACGTCGCTCGTTTCATTAACAAAACAAGAGGCGATGATTCTCTTAAGCTACAAAAACTTCCTCTAAGAAGAAAAACAAGCATAGTAATACATGGAGATGATAGCATCATCCCGAAGAGTAATGTATCAAATTACGCGTCAAGTAACAGTAGTACTACAAGATCGAATACAAGAAGCAATGCAGGTTCTGATGAGCAATCGATGATTAAAGATGGATATGTTTTTAAAGGGATTGTAGCTTCTGAGCCAGCTGAGCTTAGAGCATGTGGTTGTCTGAAACCACCTCAAGTTAGCGACCAAGTTGCTAATTATTGTGCTGTTGAGAATATTTCAGTTCAGAAATTAACTCCTGAGTATAAGATTGGCATGGAACCGTTGTTGAAATTTAAAACTCCACCGTTGAAGGCTTCTGAACTTTGGCGAAATAAACCGGCTGTTTTCTTGTGTCTTCGAAGACCAGGGTGCATCATGTGTAGAGCTGAGGCACACCAGCTTTATTTAAGAAAACCAGTATTTGATTCACTTGGTGTTCAACTATTTGTAGTTCTTCACGAGGACATAGAATCTGAGGTAATTCAAATCACTCTTCACTTCATCCATATATATATATATTGCATCATTCTTCTTAGGTTTGAACTATATATTATCATTGTAAGACAGGTAAAAGATTTCTGGCCTAGATACTGGGGCGGCGTGGTAGTTCTTGATCGTAGCAGGGATTTCTATAAAGCTCTTGGTGGTGGAAAACTACTTAAAGAGAATTTTATATCAGGGTTTTTGCTGAATCCAAAAGCACTTTCTAATTATAAGCGATCGAAAAGTATGAACATTGAGTATAATTTTAAAGGTGAAGGTGAAATAAAGGGTGGATTGTTTATTATAGGGAGTGGAAAGAGTGGCATTGCTTATCAGTTTATAGAGAGAAACTTTGGTGATTGGGCACCATTAGCTGAAGTCATTGAAATATGTACTCAAATGCAGAAGGTAACAAGAGGGTGAAAGGGAGTTTGTGCTACATTGAAAAGTTCCAACTCTAATATAAATTCGTTTAATAATAAATTTTACTATGTTTGATTAAATTTTATCAAAGTAATACATTTGTTTGCTATATGGGTACTTTTGTTTCATGGTAATTATTAACAATTCATTCAAAGCACAATTGTTTCAATGTAATTAAAAAATGTTTAAAAAAAACTAAAATACAAAATAAGATTAAAAAAATTAGGTGGAATTGAAATTTGAATTCTTTAAATAAAGGGGCGGAACTCAAAAGTTAAATTCTTGATACATATAAATCACCTATTTTTTTTATAAATGAATTGTATAATGCAACACAATGAGTTGGGTAATACAAATAAATAAATAAATAAATAAATAAATAAATAAATAGTATGATAATAACTTTCTAGAAGAAAGTAAAAAAACACACATATTTTTTTATTTCTCTAATTATTATAATTGTTGAGAGATCTCAATCAAAATTTCATTAAAAAATAGTATGATAGTAACTTTCTAACGAAAGTCACATAGGATACTCCTTCAAATATATTAAGTACGAATTAATAAAATGGCTTAAATGCAGTTTTGACCCCCTCTAGTTTAAGGTTTTTGGAGTTTCGATCCCCCTAGTTTAAAAGCCAGGTTTCTAGTCCCCAAAAGTTTTCAAATTTGGGATTTTTGAAGCCCCCTCCATCTGGCTGCCCAAAAAGTGACATGGCACAGGGAGAGTAATGCCACGTATTATTTTTTATTTTATTTTTTTTTTATTTTTTTTTATTTTATTTTTATTTTATTTTTATTTTTTAAAAAAAAAATTTTTTTTTTCTTCTCCTCATGAGCAAAATTAAGGTTCGAAAGGAAAAAAAAAAATTTAAAAAAAAAAAAAATTAAAAATTAAAAATTAAAAAAAAAAAAAAAATACGTGGCATTACTCTCCCTGTGCCATGTCACTTTTTGGGCAGCCAGATGGAGGGGGCTTCAAAAATCCCAAATTTGAAAACTTTGGAGACTAGAAACTGGCTTTTAAACTAGGGGGATCGAAACTCCAAAAACCTTAAACTAGGGGGGTCAAAACTGCATTTAAGCCTAATAAAATTTATTAATAGGAACATTTATAAACATAGTATAAGTAATACGTGTTAAAAGTATACGGATTATAAAAAAATTAATTTTATTAATAAAAATGGTTATAAATACTATATAGTGTAATAAGAGTATAACACTTGAAAAAGAAGAAAACAATCATGTTAAAGAGTTGAGAGAAAATTTAAATTTTAATAAACAACTAGTATGATATCCGTGCATTCGCACAGATACCGGTTTGACATTCACATTGAGTTAAGAAGAGTTCATGTATGAAGAAAAAAGAGTCACAATTGAAGTCTCCCATTATTCAATAGTTATAAATACTCGCATTGAGTTAAAAAGAGATCATGCATGAAGAAAAAATAATTACAATTGAAGTATACCATCATTCAACCGTTATAAATTTATCATAATTCAATAAAATGCAAGTATTTTACTCACTATAATTTCTATTCATGATAGAAAAATAGTATATGATAGTAATGATATATATTGATAATAACAAAAGAATATGAGACAAATATAAATAATTATCCAATAAAACAGTAATGTAAATCAAAAGATTTGTTGTACCAACTTTCATAAATATAATATCAAACATTATCCAATATATAAAATAAGTCGCTGTCTGTAATTCTTCCGATATATAAAATTATTTGAATAAATAATATATTTTTTATATAAATATTATTTTTGTTTTGGAATTGCTGTAAAAAAATATTTAAACCAATAATAAAGTTGTTCTATTAATATTCAATATGTTTATGAGTAATTTCATATTCCCGTTAATATTCAATAATTTAATGAGTAACTTCATGTTCCCGTTAATGTTCAATATTTTGATCAATAACTTAATGTAATTTCATATTTCCGTCAATATTCAATATTTGGATCAATAACTTCATATTCTCATTAATATTAAATATTTTGACCAGTAACTTTATATTCTCAATATTCAATATTTTTATCAATAACATCATGTTCCCGTTAATATTCAATATTTTGATCATTAACTTCATATTTCCGTTAATATTTAATATTTTGATCAGTAACTTCAGGTTTCCGTTAATATTTAATATTTTAGTTAGTAACTACCGTTAATATTTAATATTTTGATCAATAATTTAATATTTCTGTTAATATTCAATATTTTGATTAGTAACTGCATGTTTCTGTTAATATCAATAACTTCATGTTCCGTTAATATTCAATATTTTAATTAATAACTTTATGTTCTGTTAATATTCAATAGATTGATCAATAACTTCATATTCTCGTTAATATTTAATATTTTGATTAGTAACTTTATGTTCTCGTTAATATTCAGCATTTGTAAATATTATTTTAGTTGTATAAAAAAAATTAGTAACATAAATAGTCTTAAAATACCATATCATTACAAAACGTTTTTCACTCATCATTATAAAACAGTCTTATAGTAGCTATTTTTTTATAAATAATTTCGAAGTGTTTTTTCATTTCAATTTAATATGAGTCTTATAGTTTATCAAAAAAAAAAAGAGTTTTTTTTGGTATAAAGTGGCATACAATCTTGAACTTATTTGAGATTGGAAGTGGAGAAAGTGCTAAAAAAAAATATTGTCCATAAAATTGTTTTTGTAATAGCAGTACAAATTATGAGGGAGACCCACAATATATACATATACATATAGACCATCATAAACTAACTTAAGAATATTCCGAAGTTAAAATACTTTGATAGGAACTAAAATCCTAAACTGAATTTGTTTTATATGGGATGGATGGTCATTCAAAGCTATAAATTGTTTAACATGAATTATCAATTATTTAAGTATATTCTACAAATTAAATTTTGCTTATCCTAAAATTGTAGTATTATCCACCTCTTTCTGTAGTTAAAGGGTGTATAGAGTTGCATCTATAAATGTCAGAGGAAATAGGACATTGGAATATAAATGTTCTATTGAGAATGTTGTCGGAATTGCTTTCTTTTTATACCAAAAAGCAATTGAAGCATGCCTCTTTTTGTCCAGCTTAGAAACTACACAATCCGTGGTATCTACCACAGTGCTTGAATTATATGCTAAGGTAAGCTTGACTTAAATTGTACACGAATACTTTAGAAGAGATGATAGGCTAATAGAAATGACATATCCTTGCAATTTTACTACAGTTCCTACTTTTCCTGCGTCACCTTAATCACTTAACTGAGATAAATTGTGGTGGAAAAGCCATTACATGACGTAAACAAATGCCAAAAAAAGCTCATGAGATTTCAATCACACAACTCTGTTATCTGCTATTTAGACAGTTGCTTAGTTAAAAATATTAGTGAACAACTTTCACTGATTTGTTTTTCTCAAATATTTCCTATTTGCCATTCCCGTGATGAACATTTTGCTCCAGTGTCTATCGCTTGACATCCTTTTCACCAATTCCACTATTCATCTCGTTATCGCTAAGAACATATGAAGGAGCCCACTCCAAGTATAAGGGAGCATCCCTACATTGAACTTACTACCAATTAACAATTCTGCATGGAACTTGTGAACAAAAGAAACAAAGAAATCTTACTTGTAACGCTTGTAAGCTAAACCTCTAAAAGCATTAGCTTCTGCTGGTTCAAGGAAAACAACCTAAGATGTCTGTTATACCCCAAAATTTGCCCTCCCATATTCCTCAAGAAATTGCCAAGCCAGGTCACAAAATTCCCTAAGGGTTGTGCAGGTCAACTGTCTCCTATACAGTCAAAACTAGGGTTTGAGTTCTGGTCAGGCAAATGAACTTTTCAAAGGCCCAATCAAGTCTTATATGCTTACAAACATGGTCAAGCATCCTCATATCAAGTTTCAAGGCATTCAGCTCAAGATTGCACAGTCAAAACCCTAGATTGCACTACAGTCAACTGTAGGGGCAAAATGGTCATTTGACAGTCAAAAGTTCAAATTTTTGGTCAACATATCATTTTGAAGCCACAAACATCATTTGATCAATGCTTGATCATGATTCTCAAAATTTGGCTCAGAAATCATCAAAGATGCAAAAGTTGCTATATTTGGACAGCTGAAAAAGTCAACTGAAATTGACCAGGGCATAACTTTCACATGGATTATCAGAAAAATTCCATCCAAAGCTCATTTTGAAGAGAAAGACATTTCCTACAACTCATCTTCATACTTCAAGTCCAAGAAATGCTCTCACAAAAAGTTATCAATTTCAACATTACAGGTCATTTTCAAAAGTCAACAAAAAGGGACTTTAAGTCAAAGGCCATAACTTGAGATTGGTAAATCAAAATGACATGGGACCAAAGGCATTGGTTAAAGGACTCAAAGACCTTTCCAAAATGTCCAAGAACATGTGAAAAGCTTAAAAATTGAGCAAGTTATGCCTTGTAGAAGTTGGGAAATTTTTGTGAAATGGCAAAAGTCAACTATCCTTGAAAATCCAATTTTTGACAAAAGGTCCCCATTTTTCTCACTTTGTTCATCCTTGTCATGCCACACACGTGGCCCATGGTTGATTTCAAGACCAAATGTTGACTTTTTTATTTTATTTAATTTTTGATGATTTAATTCATTTTAATTCTTTGAAAATTCAAATAAAATTTAAAAATCAATGAAATGGTGTCATATGAACTTGGACAAGTTCTATGTATCATGAACCAACTCAAAAATCAGGCCAAGGTTCATTTACACACTAGGTCTAGGTTTTGGCTAGAAAATAGGAAAAATGGTTAATGGATGAAACCCTAATGCCAATTCTTTCTCAAGCATGGATTAAGGTCAAATAGCAAGCCAAGTCTATTCCATAATGATCATTGAGTCAAACCCTAACCCTAGTGCAGCAAAAAACTCGTTCAAAAGCCATTGGACAATTTGAAAAATGGACCATAAAATGAAAATCTGATTTCAAAGCTAGGGATCTTTTTCAAGCCTTAATTTTTGTACCAATAGCTTCCTGAGACAATTTTGAACGTGTCCCAATTCATAACCTCAATCAAAGCTCCTTGAACTGGTATCTACAAGTGAAACTGTACAGCAAAATTTTTGAATTCGTGTTCTTGATTCTACGCATCCTCTTGCATTTTTAATTACACATTCATGTTCCTCACAAAGTTTCCAAGCTGTTCATGGTATTTAATTGCATTTTCATAAGCCATACACGATTTTACCATTTTCATGTTCTAGGTTTTCCAGCTTCTTAAATTGGGGCTTTTGTAAATAAGAAAAATCAAAACTTCAGAGCAACACCATCACACTCAGCATCTTGAGACGAAGAAGAAGACATACTCGCGCCTAATTTATATTAGGAAACGAGCTATTCGCTATTTTTTTGTAGCTTACCTAATGCAACGTTTCAAAACCGTTGCTTTATTTGTTTGTGTTTCAGGAAATTGGAAGGGATGATGGCGTGGCACAAGCAGACTGGGCAATTCGAATTCGCGCGCGCTTTAGTCATTAGGCGTTGGATTTAATTTATATTATTTATATTACGTTATATATTAAATGAAACACAAATGCTTCAGTGGTACAGCTGTTACGCTTGCAATGCCTATGGCCTGGGTTCGAATCCCAGGCCTTGTAAAATTTCCATATTATTTTTCATTTGGTAATTGCATGCAGGCCTCACATTAAGACTCACCATGCACTTCAGCATCAGCTCATCCACGTGTCCCTGAGCACTCACATCAAAGGCAAGGATTGGGAAACACGCTACGCTTCAGTCAAATGCATCTCACTGGATCAAAAAAGTCAACAAATTCTCACAAATAATTGGGCCAGGCTTTCAAATCTATACCTCCAATTCTGGGGTCTACCCCCCCCTGGTTTGCCCATTTGATTTATTTCTTTTATATCTTTTAATCATTTATTTTAATTGTTATATTATTTTAATTATTTGTTTTATTTAATTTTTTAATCAAAAATATAAAAACATTAAAAATACAGAAAGGACAAAAAAAAATATAATTAATTTTGATTACTTTTATAAATAAATTAAAATGTGTAAATTATTTAATTTTAATTAGGGTTGCAATTTTAATCTCTTTTTAATAGAAATCCAAAACAACATAGAATTTAGGATTAATGACTTTTAATTTTCTTTTTTTTATTTTTCCCTTTTTTTCAGAATAATAACATTATTATTTTTTTTTTTTTATTTTATTTTTTTATAAATCAAAAATTGTACATAATTTAATTTAGAATTAAATTAGAGTAGAAAATTAAATCTCTTTCTTAAAAACTTAAAAAACATTAGAACTAGGGTTTAGCACTTTAATTCTAATTAATTTTTTTTTTCTCTTTTTCTTTTAAACCTAAAAAACACAAAAACATTATTTTTCATTTAATTTTTAATTTTAGATTCCTTGATTAATTTTAATTATTTGTAAAAGGGTCCAACGCCCTAATTTTGTTTAGTCTTTATTTCGCGCATTTATTTTATATTGTTTAAATACCTCTGTATATGCCCCAAAGCCTTGTAATAAGTTTAGATTTATTTCTCGCACTTTTTATTTTATTCGCTTTATTTATTTTCAGTCAAATCGGGTTCAGTTTTTTTGGCGATGTGGACCCGCGCCAGTTGTAATAGTTAGATTTATTTTCTCGCAAATATAACTGTTAATAAATATGCATGAAAGAATGAATGCCCGAAAATAAAATTGAATCGTTAGATCACCAATGTATGACAAGACAAACAATGAACTGAAAATGACACACAATTCGCACACACCACCCCTAGGGTACGCCTCACTGTTGCCTTTCGAAAGGTGGTCGTCGAGTAGAAAACGTCTTAGTAAGTCCTCATGGTCCGGGAACCTGGCATGAGGGTAGCTTCTGAGGTGTCTTCCTATTGCTCCGGTGACCACCACGTCCCTAAAACTCGAATTGACCCGAACACCTCCTACGGTGGTGCTACCTACCTCTCAATGGTGGGATGGCACTACCTTAAAGGACATTTACACAGACAAATTCCTTAAGGGTAGGTAGGTTCTCAAAGGTACTTGCTCTAATTTCAAACCAAACAAAAACTCTTTTCACCAACACCTTTCAAAAAACTTTCAAAACAAACTTTTCAAAACACTCTGACGCACGAGTTGAACTGAAACTTTTCAAAGAATATTTTTGAAACCCACAATTGAAAAGCAAGCACACATTTTGAAAACACATTGAGCAAGTACCTAAGAGCCCATGGATAACCATGGATAGAAAGGGTGCTAATACCTTCCCTTTCTATAACCTACCTCCCGAACCGAGAGCAATCTCTTTAAAGGAATTTTTCTGTGCTTTTGTCCTTTCCAATTGGAGAAAATAAAAGACGGTGGCGACTCTTGCTTACCGCGACATTTCGCGAACCAGCTTTAAAACAGTCAGTTCCAGATCCACCGATCACAGAACTGGCGACTCTGCTGGGGATACACTTAAAGTGAGGTGTACCTTAGGGCTAGTTACAACTGTGTTTTCAATTGTTTTCCTTGTGTGCTTTAAAATTGTGGGTTGCTTGGGAGTTCTATAGATCCTAACCCGGATCTGGGGGATACCTTCTTAGAAAGTAGCAACAAGGCTGTGAGGGAACTGTGCGGGGTATACCGACATGGTTGAAACAGTCTGCTACGTTGATGTGACATTTTGGTGTGTACCGGTAACCCTTGAGTCAGTCAAGGAGAGTACGGGGCCTCCATGTGGTGTCATGAAGCATCAACAGACCTTAGGAACCTTAATTGAACAATCTTGGCCTCTTTAGGGTAGTGAGATAACTGACTTTGGTGCAGTCCGAGGTTGGTTGATACTCGATACTACACTCAATTGAGGGTTGCTTTCCTGGAATATTTCGGTCGCCAGTTCAGTGGCTAAATCGAAACGATGAACAATGAAAGCAATCCCGTGATATTGGGAACTTTAGAACCCGGTTACTTTGATTAGGACAGGTTGAACCCACCAACTTCAAGAGGGTACTACCCAGACTCCATGCTGGCCTTAAACCTTAAGGGCCTGTCTTGTGTGCCTTGTGTGCCTTACATGTTTGTCTTTGTAAATATCTGTGTTTAATCATAGCATCATGACATCATCCAGCATCATATGCATTGACTAACCATTTCAGGGGTTCGAATTTTCATCTTTGTTCTTATTTTGTAGGACATGGAAACTGTTCGTAGAAAGACAATTCCAATCAGTCTTGTAAGGATCCCTCCTCAGCTTAAGGAGCTTATATCCAGGATTCCCGAGAACTCTTCATTCAGTGAAAGGCATGGAAGCCTCATCAGCTTGGTCAACACCAACATTGAGGAAGATATGATAAAGGTCCTGTTCCAGTTCTTTGACCCTCTGCATCACTGTTTCACCTTCTTGGACTATCAGTTGGTACCTACATTGGAGGAGTTCTCCCGACTCCTGAAGATCCCTATTCTTGATCAGCTACCCTTCAACGGTACAGAAAAGGAACCTAAGCTTGAAGAGATTGCTAAAGCCTTGCACCTACAGTCATCTGACCTCAAGGGGCATTGGGAAGTCAGAAGTGGTATCAAAGGGTTCTTAGCCAGGTTTCTGTTTGAAAAGGCCTATGATTGTTGGAACTCCCTTGACTTGCAAGCTTTTGAAGAGGTTGTGGCTCTCCTTGTTTATGGTTTGGTGTTGTTCCCTAACCCAGATCAGCTCATTGATATCAGTGCTGTCCAGATCTTTATGTCCAGGAATCCTATACCTACGTTGCTAGGGGACCTCCTTCACTCATGTTACACTCGAACCATGAGAAAAAGAGGTGTCCTTATGTGTTGCACTCCTCTCCTAGGAAAGTGGTTTATTTCGCACCTTCCACAATCAGTCCTGAAGAACGAGCGAGGTTTGAGATGGTCACAACGGTTGATGACTCTTACACATGCAGATATACATTGGTGCCCTAGGTCCAGAGAAGATGTCACTATCATTGATCGTTGCGGGGAGTACCCTAATGTTCCTTTACTTGGAATCAGAGGGGGTATTACTTATAGTCCATGCCTGGCTTGGAGACAATTTGGTTATGCTCGGAGGGATGGTCCTCATGACATGTTGATTCCTGACATAGTTTTTGATTTCGACAACGATACTCAAGGACTTCGCCAGAGATTTATCAGAGCTTGGAGGATGCCTAGTAGGATAGACAGCAAGACACTGGGGCACAGGAACTCCATCCCTTTGGAGCCTTACCTCAAGTGGGTACGAGCCCGTTCTCAGAAGTTAGTAATGCCTTATCCTCACATGCTTCCAGTAATCAAAGAGCCTGCCTTGGAAGGAGAGGTGTCTCATGTTATTCAGCACCCTGATATGCCCACATCCTGGGAAGAGATGCAGAAGAGCTGGATCCAACTGAAGGAAGAACGGAATTCTCTTGAGACTAGTTTGCATGCCAGTGAAAAGAAGGTCTTGGAGCTCACCCGCCTGTTGCATGAGGAAAGGAGTCTCAACACTTACATAGCTCCAAAGAAGATGCGCAACATATTTTGGATGTGACTTGATCTTTTTGTATTTTTGCCCATGAGGCTTTGATGTATTAAAACAATGATTTTCTTAATAATAAAGTGTGTTCCTTTTGGTCTACAACAAATTTGAATTTTCGAACTCTTGAATGCATTGCATAAACACATATCATTCATCATGTGCATCATAAATACTCTTCTTTTCAGGTTGTTTACCGTTCTTCGCTGTTTATTTCAGCATCATGAACCCTCCTGAATCATCAACCGATGCAGCTATCAAGGCTCTTCAGGCGCAGAACGTCCAGTTTCAGGCGTAAAACGCCCAATTTCAGGAGCTGATCAAGGGCTTGTCTCAGGGTCAACAAGAGTTAAAGACCATGCTGTTGAAGAAGACTAAGAAGAAGAGGAGGACTGTGCTATTTAATACTGGGCGCAAACTCGGGAACACTTTGGTTGTTGAAGCTGAAAAGACTCCTCCATCTGTGACGGAAGGTAGTCACCATGAAAGGGAGGTCACTACCCCTGTGGGCTCTGATACTGAAACAGACTTCAATGACGACCAGTACCCTCCTGCTGAAGACCGGTACAAACAGCTGGAAGACAGATTAAAGGCTGTGGAAGTTCAACGGGTACCTGGATTGGATTTCGGAGACTTGGGGTTATCTACTGGAGTGGTGATCCCACACAAATTCAAAACACCTGCCTTCGTGAAGTATGATGGGGCTTCCTGTCCCAAGATGCACCTCCGTTCTTATGTAAGGAAGATCCAGCCTTACACAGCAGACAAGAACCTTTGGATCCACTTCTTCCAGGAGAGTCTTTCAGGGACTCACCTCGATTGGTTCTATCAGCTAGATGGAATCAGCATTCGTAACTGGGAGGATCTGGCCACTGCTTTTTACAAGCAGTATCAGTATAATGCCGACCTCGCTCCTACGCGTACCCAGCTCCAGGGTATGTCGCTAGGGTCGGGTGAAGGTTTTAAGGAATATGCTCAGAAATGGAGAGACCTGGCTGGCAGGGTGCAGCCACCATTGACGGATCGGGAGCTGGTAGATATGTTCTTGGGGACCCTATCTGGTCCATTTTTCAATCATCTCATTGGTAATTCCTCTGCTGGGTTTACTGACCTGATCCTGACTGGTGAGAGGATCGAGGCTGGTATAAAATCAGGGAAGATACAGAAAGTTGCCTCCTCCAGTACTGAGAAGAAACCCTTCAAAAAGGAGGCTAGTGCTGTATATAACTCCCGGAGAACAGAGCGACCTGAACACCGCCAATCTGTCAGTGCGGTAATGATTGCCAAACCTGCTGCCGCTCCTCGGCCAACTAATCCTCAAAAGTTTGAAAGGCCCCGGAGAGAGTTTACCCGGTTAAGCATGACCTTATCACAGATCCTGCCACAGTTGCTATCCACCAATTTAGTGACTGTCAAGGAGGCTCCAAAGTTTCCCAACACTGCATCTCCCAAGTTCAATCCAAATGCTCGCTGTGCTTATCACTCTGATAGCCCGGGGCATAACACAGATGACTGTTGGGCCCTAAGGAACAAAGTTCAAGACCTCATTGATGCAAAGGAGATACAGTTTGAGGCGCCCGAGAAGCCGAATGTTGTAAATGCTCCCATGCCCCAGCATGGAGTGAATGCTGTTGAGGATAATTTGTATGTAGCTTCGGTGGATGATGTTGCTACTCCGTTGTTGATGGTCAAGAGGAATCTGTTGCTAGCCGGTTTATTTCCGGGATGTAGTGAAAGTTGCCCTCTATGTGTTGCTTCCCCTGTTGGTTGTTCTCTGTTGAAGTCAGGCATCCAAAACCTGATAGATAATAGAGAAATTTTGTTTGAAAAGACTGTTGTTCCTGCTGCTCCTGTTGAAGAAGTGTCAATCGTTACCATCTTCAAC
The DNA here is from genome assembly GCA_948472305.1 of Vicia faba. Taxonomy (NCBI): domain Eukaryota; kingdom Viridiplantae; phylum Streptophyta; class Magnoliopsida; order Fabales; family Fabaceae; genus Vicia; species Vicia faba. The sequence goes on along the minus strand of OX451735.1, from coordinate 1,506,807,294 downwards.
AATTATTCCGAGGCTCCTTCAAAGAAGCCTATACAAGTTTTGTCAGTTCACAAGAATGTTCCCATCACCATTACTGTTCCGGGGCCTATACCCTACAAATCTGATAAGGCTGTCCCATGGCACTATGGGGCGGATGTTTATGTTCTGGGTGTGAAACAAGAGTGCAACATTGATACTGGTGTCTCCAACATCACCGGGCCTGCTAAGGTCACTCGTAGTGGAAGACTGTTCTCGCCAGACATTGCTCCTCCAGCAATTCATAGGCCTTTGATCTTCACACCTGCCAGAGTGCCTGTTTCTCCTTCTGACCAAGTATCCACCCCTGCTGCTGAGTCATCTGATACTCGGGGCAAGGGAATTGCTGCTGATGTGCCTGCCAGGACGGAGGCACCAAAGACCATTGTTGAGGCTTCCAAGCAGGAAATGGAAGAAATTCTCAAGATAATAAAGAAAAGTGATTTCAATGTTGTGGAACAGCTGGGGCACACCCCCTCTAAAATCTCCATGTTGTCACTGCTGCTGTGTTCAGAGGCCCATGCAAAGGCTCTGATTGCTTTCTTAAAGACTGCCCATGTACCCCAAGATACGACTGCTGACCAGTTCACCGATTGTATGGCCAACCTAACTGCTGATAATGGCCTGGGTTTCTCTGATGCCGATCTGACAGCAAAGGGGAAGAACCATAATGATGCCCTGCATGTCTCCATTGAATGCAGGGGCACTACTCTTGCTCATGTGCTGGCTGACACAGGTTCTTCATTAAATGTGCTGCCCAAGAAGGCTCTGGATAGGCTGGATTGTGAGGGTCTAGAGCTCAAACCAAGTAGCATTGTTGTCCGGGCCTTTGACGGGTCCAAAAGAATGGTGCATGGTGAAGTGGACATCCCAATCAGGGTTGGGTCACAAGTATTTGATTCAAAATTTTATGTGATGGACATCCATCCGTCCTATTCTTGTTTGCTGGGTCGCCCATGGATCCACAAGGCTGGAGCGGTGACCTCCACATTGCATCAGAAGCTCAAGTACCCGGTCAGGGGGAGGATCGTAACAGTGCAAGGGGAGGAGGAATACATGGTCAGCCACCTCAACTCTTTCAGATACGTGGAAATGGATGGGGAGTTCATTGAAACCCCCTTTCAACATTTTGAGGAGGTACCACCAACCTTGGCAACAGCAGAAGATGAAGGGGTTTCTCCTATGAAGATGGCCTCCTTAAAGGACGCCCGGGCTGTGATCGAGAAGGGTGAATGTGCAAATTGGGGCAAGCTCCCTGATCTTACTCCTAAGACTAACAAGTTTGGGCTGGGTTTCACCACGGAAGCTCAGAAAGCGGTGCGCAAGGCAAGAATTGGAAGACCTCCGTTGCTCATCACTCAGCATGGAGTGAATGCTATTGGAGAGGAAGATGAAGTGGGAGAGTCAGAGTTCGATAGCTGGATCTACCCAACAGCCGACGGTGGATTGACCAATTGGACTGCTAAAGATTTTACTCCCATAACTTTTGTTCCCCAGTAATGAATTTCTTTGTTTTTGATTTGTAATAAACAATAATTTGAGACTATATGGCCCGGTGTCTTACCCGGGGCACCGTGGTTTTATTTATGAGGGCTCTTTGTTTGTCACTATCATATATCATGAATAAAAGCATTGGACGTTTTTCACATTTCAAATTTTGCGCTCCTTTTCTTTCCTTTCTTTACATATTGCAAAACAGCTGTATTTACACACACACTCACTCGTACAGGTTTCAATCCACTCTGGATCTCACTGGTAACGACTCTGCTACTGCCAGTTATGACTTCGAAAATCCGATCAACTTAGCCGCCGACGAAGGTGAAGATGATTGCGAAGTGCCTGGTGAACTTGCAAAACTGTTACAACAGGAAGAGAGGGCAATTCAACCCCATGAAGAGCCAGTGGAAATAATAAACTTGGGTACGGAGGAAGACAAGAAAGAGGTGAAGATTGGTGCCAACCTAGAACTCAGCGTGAAGCAACGGTTGACTCAGATGCTGCATGACTATAAAGAAATCTTTGCCTGGTCCTACGAAGATATGCCCGGATTAGATACCGACATTGTGGTCCATCATTTACCAACTAAAGAAGATTTCCCGCCGGTTAAGCAAAAGGTCCGTCGTATGTGTCCAGAGATGTCTGAGAAGATTAAAGCCGAGGTTATGAAGCAGTTTGATGCCGGGTTTCTTGCAGTAACTTCTTACCCTCAGTGGGTTGCTAATGTGGTGCCGGTACCTAAGAAGGACGGCAAGGTCAGGATGTGTGTTGATTACAGGGATCTGAACAGGGCCAGCCCCAAGGATGACTTCCCTCTACCCCACATTGATGTCCTTGTTGATAATACAGCTCAGCATAAAGTGTTTTCTTTCATGGATGGTTTTTCAGGCTACAATCAGATCAAGATGGCTCCGGAAGACATGGAAAAGACTACCTTTGTTACTCAGTGGGGCACCTTCTGTTACAAGGTCATGCCGTTCGGGTTAAAGAATGCTGGGGCAACCTACCAACGTGCCATGGTTACCTTATTTCATGATATGATCCATCATGAGATAGAAGTGTATGTGGACGACATGATCGCTAGGTCCCAGACTGAGGAAGAGCACTTAGCTCATCTGCAGAAGTTGTTCGACCAGTTGAAACTGTACAAGCTGAGATTGAACCCGAACAAGTGCACCTTCGGGGTAAGATCTGGGAAGTTGCTAGGCTTCGTGGTTAGTGACAAGGGAATTCAAGTGGACCCTGCTAAGGTCAAAGCCATTCAAGAGATGCCAGTTCCTAAGACAGAGAAGGAAGTCAGAGGCTTTCTAGGACGTCTGAATTACATTGCTCGGTTCATCTCACATTTAACTGCTACCTGTGAACCAATCTTCAAGCTGCTGAAGAAAGATCAGGTAGTACGTTGGAATGATGAATGCCAGGCTGCTTTTGACCGAATCAAAGAATATCTCCAAGAACCACCCATCCTTATGCCACCAGTTGAAGGGAGACCTTTGATACTTTACCTGACAGTGCTTGATAATGCAATGGGGTGTGTGCTGGGGCAGCATGACGAGTCTGGCCGAAAAGAGCATGCCATTTATTATCTTAGCAAAAAGTTTACCGACTGTGAGACCCGATACTCACTGCTTGAGAAAACTTGCTGCGCTTTGGTATGGGCTGCTCGCCGGCTGAGACAGTATATGCTGACTCACACTACCTTGTTAATCTCAAAAATGGATCCTATAAAGTACATATTCGAAAAGCCTGCTCTGTCTGGGAGAATTGCAAGATGGCAGATGATCTTGACGGAATACGACATTCAGTACACGACCCAAAAAGCCATCAAGGGAAGTGTATTGGCAGACCACCTAGCACATCAAGCTGTGGATGACTACCAATCAATGAACTTCGAGTTTCCAGATGAAAGCATTATGATAGTAACTGACTGTGAAATACCTGGACCGGATGAAGGACCTGAACCAGGATCCCGATGGTCTATGCACTTTGACGGAGCCTCCAATGCTTTGGGAAATGGTATCGGCGCCATAATCGTATCTCCGCAAGGTACTCATACTCCACTCACCGCCCGGCTGTGTTTCAACTGTACCAACAACATGGCGGAGTATGAAGCGTGTATTATGGGTCTTCAAGCTGCGATTGACCTGAGGATCAAATTTCTAAGTGTCTTCGGAGATTCCGCTCTCGTGATCAATCAGATCAAAGGAGAGTGGGATACGAAACACCCAAATTTGATTCCTTACAGAGAATGTGTGTTGGCCTTGATCCCCCACTTCACAGAGATAACATTTGAGCATTTCCCAAGAGAAGAGAATCAGCTGGCGGACGCGTTAGCTACAATGTCTTCAATGTTCAAGGTTAAATGGGATAATGAAGCTCCCCGGATCATCATTTGGAAACGGGACGAACCGGCATACTGTTGTGATCTCGAAACTGAATTGGTGACTGAGAAGCCTTGGTACCACGAAGTGAAGAGATATCTGGAAGCTCAGGAATACCCTGAAGGAGCATCTGTCAATGATAAGAAATTCCTGAGGAGATTTGCAGCCAAGTTCTTTCTTAGCAACGGCATCTTGTACAAGCGAAACCAGGATTCAACTCTACTGCGTTGTGTAGATAAGACTGAAGCGGAAAGAATCATGGAAGAGCTACATGAAGGGACCTTTGGTACACACTCCAGTGGGCATACTATGGCAAAGAAGATCCTACGGGCAGGGTATTACTGGTCCACCATGGAAGCTGATTGCTACCAACATTCTAGGACGTGCCATAAATGCCAGATCTATGCAGACAAGGTGCATGTTCCTCCGGTCCCCCTGAATGTTCTGACTGCGCCTTGGCCATTTGCAATGTGGGGCATAGACATGATTGGTGAGATTAAACCTACGGCATCCAATGGACATCGCTTCATCCTAGTGGCGATTGATTATTTTACGAAGTGGGTTGAGGCAGCATCCTATGCTACGGTAACTAAGACTGTTGTGGCACGGTTTATTCGGCACAATCTGATCTGTCGATACGGCGTCCCTGAGCGAATTATTACGGACAACGGTACCAATCTGAACAATAAGATGATCGCTGAGCTCTGCGAACAGTTCAAGATACAGCACCACAATTCTTCTCCTTACAGACCGAAGATGAATGGGGCTGTAGAAGCAGCAAATAAGAACATCAAGAAGATCGTGCAGAAGATGACAGTAACGTATAAAGATTGGCACGAGATGTTACCGTTCGCTCTGCATGGGTATCGTACCTCAGCTAGGACGTCAACCGGGGCAACTCCTTTCTCTCTGGTTTATGGCATGGAGGCAGTCTTGCCGATCGAAGTACAAATTCCTTCTCTCCGGATAATGAAGGATGCAAATCTGAACGAAGATGATTGGATCCAGACACGACTTGATCAACTCAACCTTATTGACGAAAAGAGACTTGCTGCTATCTGCCATGGTCAGACGTATCAGAAGCGAATGATCAGGGCATTTAACAAAAAGGTCAGACCACAAGAATATCAAGTCGGGGATCTGGTGATCAAGCGAATCATCCTTCCTCAGAGTGATCCAAGGGGAAAATGGACCCCTACGTACGAAGGGCCATTTGTGGTTAAGCATGTGTTCTCAGGAGGAGCAATGATATTAACCAATATGGATGGTGACGACCTTCCTCACCCCGCCAATGCAGACATAGTTAAAAAATACTACGCATGAAAAAGACCCGCTAGGCTGACATGCCTAGGCAAAAATTAGGGCTTCCCGTCGAACCAAAAGGGTTCGAGCAAAATGAAGGGATGAAAATAAAAAAAATCTGTACACCCGGCAAGTCGAAAACCTGAAAGGGCGGCTTGGGCAAAAATGGGTATCCCGGTGGACTGAAAACCCGAAAGGGCAGTCCAGGCAAAAATTAGGGATAAAAGCGTAATACTATGTCTCATTGGATCACTTTGCATCCAGAATCCGATACCTACATCAAGTTCAGACGGCATCGATCAGTCAGCTTCACCTTCAACCAAGGTCATCAAGTGATGAGACGCACGGAGTATAAAGGCAATAGCAGAGTTGAAACCCAGTGGATCATTCATCTTTCACACAGCTGTTTTATTTTCTTTTGTACAAAACTTGTATAAACTCTCTTGTTCGGCGACGTTCCTCTTACTAGGGCGTCAGCCTCTTGTACACAAAACGCCTATTCACAGGCTATTCAAAATCAATACAAATATACTTTTCAGTTAAACGTGCCAATTGTTTTTCTTTTTTTGTTTTGTTTTGTGAAGAACGTCCAAGGTTCAATTTGTGATATACGCATTGACAATAATTTGCTAACTCATAAATATTTGCATATGAAACAAAGAATTAATTGCAGGTGACGCTAGAAACAGGGGCAATAAAGAGTTGTCTGAGCAGTCTAATTGTTCTATCATCCAAGGTACCAAGGTAGGTTCGACTAAAGAACTAAAGAACCTAACCAGACATCTTAAATTCCCCGGCAGTCTTGGTCTAAAGATTTTTCCCCGGCGGCATACAAACCTTCAAAGGAATCACTCCCTAACATAGCAACATTTCCCCAGGAGAGTCCCATCCAAGTTCCCCAGGAAAGATGGAATTCATCTCCCCAAGCAGTAAGCTTATCCCCAGCAAATTCTGGAAGTTTATCCTTCACAGGACACGAACGCGTCGTCTGGCTTGATTTAAAGAGTTATTTCCTCAACAGGATATAACTGGGTTATCCTCAGCCAAAAACCAAGGGAAAGTCGTCGTCAATGTAGTTCTTTCCTATCCCCAGCGAAGTCTATTCACATTTCCAATACAACAACGGTATCCCCAATAGAGTTACTATCAATATTCAGCAAGGCATCACTCTCCCCACAGAGTATGGCTTCCCAGCATGATCGCTAGAGTATCTTTTCTCCCCGCAGAATCTTCCATTCGCCAAGTTTATTCCGCAACGGAGTCATCTTCTCCTATCGGTATCCTTGCAACTATCATCCCCAGCGGAAGGGAAATCTATTCTTCAAACATCAGCCCGGGATATGACTTCCCGGCACCCGTCAAGGATTCATTTTCCTAGACGAAAACATACATAAAACATCACATACAGCATTATAGCATGCATAACGCACTGCATCATACAAATCTCATTTATGTTGAGAACATCATTGCTTGATCCATATCATGCATTGCATATGACTGACTTTTATCTTTCAGGAAAAATTCAGTTAAGTTCTCAAGCTACATTTCAAGACCTAGACTGGTTCAGTCAAAGGCCTTCTCTGGTTCAGTTAAATCGTCCCAAGATTTTCCTGATGCTTATCCCTTTGAAGACATTTCAAGACCTAGACTGGTTCAGTCAAAGGCCTTCTCTGGTTCAGTTAAATCGTCCCAAGATTTTCCTGATGCTTATCCCTTTGAAGACATTTCAAGACCTAGACTGGTTCAGTCAAAGGCCTTCTCTGGTTCAGTTAAATCGTCCCAAGATTTTCCTGATGCTTATCCCTTTGAAGACATTTCAAGACCTAGACTGGTTCAGTCAAAAGGCCTTCTCTGGTTCAGTTAAATCGTCCCAAGATTTTCCTGATGCTTATCCCTTTGAAGACATTTCAAGACCTAGACTGGTTCAGTCAAAGGCCTTCTCTGGTTCAGTTAAATCGTCCCAAGATTTTCCTGATGCTTATCCCTTTGAAGACATTTCAAGACCTAGACTGGTTCAGTCAAAGGCCTTCTCTGGTTCAGTTAAATCGTCCCAAGATTTTCCTGATGCTTATCCCTTTGAAGACATTTCAAGACCTAGACTGGTTCAGTCAAAAGGCCTTCTCTGGTTCAGTTAAATCGTCCCAAGATTTTCCTGATGCTTATCCCTTTGAAGACATTTCAAGACCTAGACTGGTTCAGTCAAAGGCCTTCTCTGGTTCAGTTAAATCGTCCCAAGATTTTCCTGATGCTTATCCCTTTGAAGACATTTCAAGACCTAGACTGGTTCAGTCAAAAGGCCTTCTCTGGTTCAGTTAAATCGTCCCAAGATTTTCCTGATGCTTATCCCTTTGAAGACATTTCAAGACCTAGACTGGTTCAGTCAAAGGCCTTCTCTGGTTCAGTTAAATCGTCCCAAGATTTTCCTGATGCTTATCCCTTTGAAGACATTTCAAGACCTAGACTGGTTCAGTCAAAAGGCCTTCTCTGGTTCAGTTAAATCGTCCCAAGATTTTCCTGATGCTTATCCCTTTGAAGACATTTCAAGACCTAGACTGGTTCAGTCAAAGGCCTTCTCTGGTTCAGTTAAATCGTCCCAAGATTTTCCTGATGCTTATCCCTTTGAAGACATTTCAAGACCTAGACTGGTTCAGTCAAAGGCCTTCTCTGGTTCAGTTAAATCGTCCCAAGATTTTCCTGATGCTTATCCCTTTGAAGACATTTCAAGACCTAGACTGGTTCAGTCAAAAGGCCTTCTCTGGTTCAGTTAAATCGTCCCAAGATTTTCCTGATGCTTATCCCTTTGAAGACATTTCAAGACCTAGACTGGTTCAGTCAAAGGCCTTCTCTGGTTCAGTTAAATCGTCCCAAGATTTTCCTGATGCTTATCCCTTTGAAGACATTTCAAGACCTAGACTGGTTCAGTCAAAAGGCCTTCTCTGGTTCAGTTAAATCGTCCCAAGATTTTCCTGATGCTTATCCCTTTGAAGACATTTCAAGACCTAGACCGGTTCAGTTAAATCGTCCCAAGATTTTCCTGATTGCTTATCCAGTCAAAGGCCTTCTCTGGTTCAGTTAAATCGTCCCAAGATTTTCCTGATGCTTATCCCTTTGAAGACATTTCAAGACCTAGACTGGTTCAGTCAAAGGCCTCTCTGGTTCAGTCAGATCGACCTTAAGATCTCCCTGATTCTTATCCCAGTAGAAGACACCCCAGATTTTTCTCAACGAGCGTTGTTGAAGTTAAAGTCACCCAAGGCTCTCTTACCATTCATGCTAAGGAAGTAATCATCCCTGTTTCTTTCATCGCCGTTTGAAGCTCCAGACTCAGCTCCTGTAACCAATCAGGATACATCTAAACATCAGCTCCTGCAACGTGTCAGGTACGTATTTTCTGTTTTGCAGGTAGGCAGGTTCTAGCGAAGGAATCTCTTACGCAATCAAAACATCCAGACGGCACCTATAAGCCCATCATCCTATCCAGCAACCTCCAAATGGCATCTATAAGCCCATTCCACCATCACTGCTAACATGTGAGCGCAAATTTCCGGGCACTCTAGTGTCCAATCATCTTTTACCCTCGGATTACGAAAGGCACGTCAGCCAATCTGCATCCTCAGGTCTAAGAAGGTTGAACAGGGGCAACTGTTATACCCCAAAATTTGCCCTCCCATATTCCTCAAGAAATTGCCAAGCCAGGTCACAAAATTCCCTAAGGGTTGTGCAGGTCAACTGTCTCCTATACAGTCAAAACTAGGGTTTGAGTTCTGGTCAGGCAAATGAACTTTTCAAAGGCCCAATCAAGTCTTATATGCTTACAAACATGGTCAAGCATCCTCATATCAAGTTTCAAGGCATTCAGCTCAAGATTGCACAGTCAAAACCCTAGATTGCACTACAGTCAACTGTAGGGGCAAAATGGTCATTTGACAGTCAAAAGTTCAAATTTTTGGTCAACATATCATTTTGAAGCCACAAACATCATTTGATCAATGCTTGATCATGATTCTCAAAATTTGGCTCAGAAATCATCAAAGATGCAAAAGTTGCTATATTTGGACAGCTGAAAAAGTCAACTGAAATTGACCAGGGCATAACTTTCACATGGATTATCAGAAAAATTCCATCCAAAGCTCATTTTGAAGAGAAAGACATTTCCTACAACTCATCTTCATACTTCAAGTCCAAGAAATGCTCTCACAAAAAGTTATCAATTTCAACATTACAGGTCATTTTCAAAAGTCAACAAAAAGGGACTTTAAGTCAAAGGCCATAACTTGAGATTGGTAAATCAAAATGACATGGGACCAAAGGCATTGGTTAAAGGACTCAAAGACCTTTCCAAAATGTCCAAGAACATGTGAAAAGCTTAAAAATTGAGCAAGTTATGCCTTGTAGAAGTTGGGAAATTTTTGTGAAATGGCAAAAGTCAACTATCCTTGAAAATCCAATTTTTGACAAAAGGTCCCCATTTTTCTCACTTTGTTCATCCTTGTCATGCCACACACGTGGCCCATGGTTGATTTCAAGACCAAATGTTGACTTTTTTATTTTATTTAATTTTTGATGATTTAATTCATTTTAATTCTTTGAAAATTCAAATAAAATTTAAAAATCAATGAAATGGTGTCATATGAACTTGGACAAGTTCTATGTATCATGAACCAACTCAAAAATCAGGCCAAGGTTCATTTACACACTAGGTCTAGGTTTTGGCTAGAAAATAGGAAAAATGGTTAATGGATGAAACCCTAATGCCAATTCTTTCTCAAGCATGGATTAAGGTCAAATAGCAAGCCAAGTCTATTCCATAATGATCATTGAGTCAAACCCTAACCCTAGTGCAGCAAAAAACTCGTTCAAAAGCCATTGGACAATTTGAAAAATGGACCATAAAATGAAAATCTGATTTCAAAGCTAGGGATCTTTTTCAAGCCTTAATTTTTGTACCAATAGCTTCCTGAGACAATTTTGAACGTGTCCCAATTCATAACCTCAATCAAAGCTCCTTGAACTGGTATCTACAAGTGAAACTGTACAGCAAAATTTTTGAATTCGTGTTCTTGATTCTACGCATCCTCTTGCATTTTTAATTACACATTCATGTTCCTCACAAAGTTTCCAAGCTGTTCATGGTATTTAATTGCATTTTCATAAGCCATACACGATTTTACCATTTTCATGTTCTAGGTTTTCCAGCTTCTTAAATTGGGGCTTTTGTAAATAAGAAAAATCAAAACTTCAGAGCAACACCATCACACTCAGCATCTTGAGACGAAGAAGAAGACATACTCGCGCCTAATTTATATTAGGAAACGAGCTATTCGCTATTTTTTTGTAGCTTACCTAATGCAACGTTTCAAAACCGTTGCTTTATTTGTTTGTGTTTCAGGAAATTGGAAGGGATGATGGCGTGGCACAAGCAGACTGGGCAATTCGAATTCGCGCGCGCTTTAGTCATTAGGCGTTGGATTTAATTTATATTATTTATATTACGTTATATATTAAATGAAACACAAATGCTTCAGTGGTACAGCTGTTACGCTTGCAATGCCTATGGCCTGGGTTCGAATCCCAGGCCTTGTAAAATTTCCATATTATTTTTCATTTGGTAATTGCATGCAGGCCTCACATTAAGACTCACCATGCACTTCAGCATCAGCTCATCCACGTGTCCCTGAGCACTCACATCAAAGGCAAGGATTGGGAAACACGCTACGCTTCAGTCAAATGCATCTCACTGGATCAAAAAAGTCAACAAATTCTCACAAATAATTGGGCCAGGCTTTCAAATCTATACCTCCAATTCTGGGGTCTACCCCCCCTGGTTTGCCCATTTGATTTATTTCTTTTATATCTTTTAATCATTTATTTTAATTGTTATATTATTTTAATTATTTGTTTTATTTAATTTTTTAATCAAAAATATAAAAACATTAAAAATACAGAAAGGACAAAAAAAAATATAATTAATTTTGATTACTTTTATAAATAAATTAAAATGTGTAAATTATTTAATTTTAATTAGGGTTGCAATTTTAATCTCTTTTTAATAGAAATCCAAAACAACATAGAATTTAGGATTAATGACTTTTAATTTTCTTTTTTTTATTTTTCCCTTTTTTTCAGAATAATAACATTATTTTTTTTTTTTATTTTATTTTTTTATAAATCAAAAATTGTACATAATTTAATTTAGAATTAAATTAGAGTAGAAAATTAAATCTCTTTCTTAAAAACTTAAAAAACATTAGAACTAGGGTTTAGCACTTTAATTCTAATTATTTTTTTTTTTTCTCTTTTTCTTTTAAACCTAAAAAACACAAAAACATTATTTTTCATTTAATTTTTAATTTTAGATTCCTTGATTAATTTTAATTATTTGTAAAAGGGTCCAACGCCCTAATTTTGTTTAGTCTTTATTTCGCGCATTTATTTTATATTGTTTAAATACCTCTGTATATGCCCCAAAGCCTTGTAATAAGTTTAGATTTATTTCTCGCACTTTTTATTTTATTCGCTTTATTTATTTTCAGTCAAATCGGGTTCAGTTTTTTTGGCGATGTGGACCCGCGCCAGTTGTAATAGTTAGATTTATTTTCTCGCAAATATAACTGTTAATAAATATGCATGAAAGAATGAATGCCCGAAAATAAAATTGAATCGTTAGATCACCAATGTATGACAAGACAAACAATGAACTGAAAATGACACACAATTCGCACACACCACCCCTAGGGTACGCCTCACTGTTGCCTTTCGAAAGGTGGTCGTCGAGTAGAAAACGTCTTAGTAAGTCCTCATGGTCCGGGAACCTGGCATGAGGGTAGCTTCTGAGGTGTCTTCCTATTGCTCCGGTGACCACCACGTCCCTAAAACTCGAATTGACCCGAACACCTCCTACGGTGGTGCTACCTACCTCTCAATGGTGGGATGGCACTACCTTAAAGGACATTTACACAGACAAATTCCTTAAGGGTAGGTAGGTTCTCAAAGGTACTTGCTCTAATTTCAAACCAAACAAAAACTCTTTTCACCAACACCTTTCAAAAAACTTTCAAAACAAACTTTTCAAAACACTCTGACGCACGAGTTGAACTGAAACTTTTCAAAGAATATTTTTGAAACCCACAATTGAAAAGCAAGCACACATTTTGAAAACACATTGAGCAAGTACCTAAGAGCCCATGGATAACCATGGATAGAAAGGGTGCTAATACCTTCCCTTTCTATAACCTACCTCCCGAACCGAGAGCAATCTCTTTAAAGGAATTTTTCTGTGCTTTTGTCCTTTCCAATTGGAGAAAATAAAAGACGGTGGCGACTCTTGCTTACCGCGACATTTCGCGAACCAGCTTTAAAACAGTCAGTTCCAGATCCACCGATCACAATGTCATCTCCAAATAATTCAAATCCTGAACAATAATAATAATGAGCATGTAACAGGAGAAGAAAAATACCAGGGCCAATGTTTTTGTGGAGGGGAGAATTATTTTATCCAAACTACCAGATTAACCAAACATCTTTACAAGTTCATTTTCGGTAGCTCCATAGGGCAAATTCTTTGCTAAAATTACATGGTTACTTCTTTTAATGCCATCAACTTTACACTTCGCAAACTCCTCCAAAGCTTCCACGTTCACTCCAGCTTTTTTAAATACATTTTTTGTTTATGAAATCACTTGTGTTTCTCCCAGAGCAATATGTAAAGGAAGCTCATCAGCTTCTCGATCCAGTAAATCACTTTTACTAACACCATATTTACGAGCAACACTTTCTACGTTCTATTAATATCAACACATGATTAAAATAAATAAGAGAAAAAGCAAAATCGACTACTCGAAAAGGATGAAATAATAGAATCATAGCTTTCTATTCATTAACCATAAATAAACATATAGTATCGGGGTGCATGAATAGACTATTCCATGCTCTGGTATCTCTGTTGAAATTGTACATACACTGTATAGCTTGACTAGTCATTTTTAGATTTTAGCTTTATTAGTGTATAGTTAGTTGGTTGTTACAAAACTGAAAATAATTTGTTAGAGTTAGTTAGAGTTTGTTAGCTTTTACCTCTTGTATAAATATGATTCATGTAATAACTCAAATATAAGTTTTACCAATATACAAGTTTTATTTACCTTGTGTAAGTTTTAATATGGTATCAGGAGAGAAACCTCTCTCGTTTCCGCATCTTCTTCGTTTTCCATCGTTTCCCTTTTCTCTTCTCTTCGATGCTTTGATTTTCTTCATTTCAGCATCGTAGTTCTTCGATTCTAATCTGAATCGATCGTTTTCTTTTTATCCATTTGATCTGTTCGTGTTCCCCTTGGTTTTCTGGTTCCTGAAGTTTTTTGTCCAACAATGGCGGCTAGGGTTCCTATCACCACTGCAAATTTGCAAGATTCCACACATGATTACTACATCCATCCGAATGAGAATCCCTCTCTGGTTCTTGTTTCCCCTGTTCTTGATGGTAGTAATTACCATGGTTGGGCTAGAGCCATGGAGATGTCGTTGCAGATGAAGAACAAATTTGGCTTCGTCGATAGTTCGATTCCGAAACTTCCTGACACTGATCCTATGGTTTCTGCTTGGAAGCGTTGCAACAATCTGGTGTTGTCTTGGATCAATCATTCTGTCACTCATGATATTGCAACTAGCATCATCTGGTTTGATTCTGCTGTGGATGTTTGGAAGGACCTCAAAGCTCGTTTTTCTCAGGGCGATTCGGTTCGTATTTCTCATCTTCATCACGAGCTTTATTCTTTACATCAGGGAGATTTGTCTATTACTGCCTACTATACTAAGATGAAAATCTTGTGGGACGAAATGTGCAATTACCGTCCAATTCCTGTTTGTCTTTCTGCCACTGGTTGTTGTTGTGAGGCTGTGAAGATTGTCAAGAAATACAGAGATAACGATTGTGTATTGTGTTTCTTGAGGGGTTTGAATGACAATTTTGCTGCAGCTCGTTCTCAGATTCTTTTGATGGATCCTTTGCCAGATTTGCCCAAAATCTTCTCTATAATCATTCAGCAAGAGCGTCATCTTAATATTGGTGTTCTGCCAGAGCCTGTGGCCTTGGCAGTTCAATCTGCTTCTTCACAAGCTTCCGTTTCTCCAAGTTCATATGCTGGGAAAGGTAAACCATCTTACCAGAAGTCCAATACTAAGGGTCAGAGGCAGTGTACTCATTGTGGTAGGCAGAATCACACTGTTGACACATGCTTTCAGAAGCATGGTTATCCTCCGGGTTTTCCTAATGGATACAAGCCAAAGAAGGCCTTCATTACTGCTTCTGGAGACATTGGTTCAACAGATGAGGATCAATCTTCTTCCTCTGGGGTGGAGCTCACAAGAGAACAGTTACAAAGTCTATTGGCCTTGCTCCCTTCCTCCAAACCTACAGCTAGCTCCCTTTCATCCAACATTGTGACATCCTACAATGCCATTGCTAATGGTATAGGTAACATCTTTATGCTTTGCGTCATGGATTCTGGAGCCACTGATCACATTGCTTGTTCTTTAACTCTCTTTGTTTCTTATTACAAAATTACTCCAGTAACTGTTTCTTTACCCAACAAAGCTACAGCTTTGGCAACTTGCATGGGAACAGTTATTCTTTCTTCTACTTTAACCTTGCATAATGTCCTATATGTACCTACTTTTAATGTTAACCTTGTTTCTGTACAAAGACTAACCAAAACCTTACCCAACAGAATTGTTTTTAGTAACAGTTACTGTTATGTACAGGACAAGATCACCTTGAAGATGATTGGGAGAGCTGAGATCAAGAGTGGGCTTTACATCATGGTTCTGCCACCCTTCAAGCAAGTCCAACCTCTGGCTTCTTTTCATCAGGTCAATATGACAGTAGTTTCTACAATAAAGGTGCCTCATGTATGTCATCATAGATTAGGACACCTATCATCCACTTGTTTTCAAAATTTGCACAAGTTGTATCCCACTATTCCTTTATCTCACTGTGATCCTTGTGATTCATGTCATTTTGCAAGACAGCATAGATTGGTTTTTCCTTTAAGTCACACTTCTTCTGAAAATATATTGCAATTGTTACATGTTGATATCTGGGGTCCCTATAGTTCTACTTCTGGTACTGGTGCAAAGTATTTCCTTACCATTGTGGATGATAAATCTAGGTTTACTTGGGTCAAATTGATGAAACTGAAATCAGAAACTAGGCTTGTTTTACAAAAATTTATTGAGTTTTCACAAAAACACTTTCAGAACCAAGTCAAGTTCATTAGGACAGATAATGGTGCTGAATTTATCATGCCTGATTTTTATATCAAACATGGGATTCAACATCAGAAAACTTGTGTGGAATCTCCACAACAAAATGGCATAGTAGAGAGGAAACATCAACATATTTTAAATGTTGCAAGAGCATTGATGTTTCACTCTAATTTGTCGATTCAATTCTGGTCCTTTGCCATATTACATGCTACTTACTTGATTAATCTTTTACCTACAAAGGTTCTTTCTTATAAATCACCTTATATGTTGTTGCATAACAAAATACCAGAATTGGATCATCTAAGGGTGTTTGGATCTTTATGCTATGCTACTACCATATCTGCACACAGAATTAAATTTCAAGCTAGGGCCAGGAAATGTATTTTGTTGGGTTATAAAGAGGGAGTTAAAGGATATCTTTTATTAGATCTTCATTCAAGAGAAATATTTTTGTCTAGAAATGTGATTTTCTATGAAACTGTTTTCCCTTTTAAACAAATTGATTTAGAATCACATGGTTCATTGTTTCATACTACTCCTTTGCCCTCTGATCTTCCTGGTAATCCCCTTCCTGCTCCTACTCTTCCTATATACACAGATCCAATTACTCACCATGAACCAACTATACAACCACAAAATCATGCCCCACCTATTAACCCACCTGTAGAACCACGTTTGTTGCCTGCACCTGTAAGACAATCAACTAGACAAAAATCCAAACCTTCTTACTTGCAGGACTATCATTGTAATTTGGTTCATTCTCAATCTCAGGGATCTCATTCATCCAACTCAGGTAATCTCTATCCTCTTGATCATTTTCTTTCCTATTCTTCTCTTTCTCCTTCATATTTTTCTTTTGTTATGGCTTGTTCTACTTTGTCTGAACCCAAAACCTATAACCAAGATGTAAAGGAGGAATGTTGGAGGAAGGCAATGGATCTTGAAATTGCTGCTCTTGAGAGTACACACACATGGGAGTTGACTGATTTACCTCCAGGGAAACACCCAATTGGCTGCAAATGGGTTTATAAAATCAAGAGACATGCTGATGGGACCATTGAGAGATTTAAAGCTCGCTTAGTAGCTAAGGGTTATACTCAGCAAGAGGGATTAGATTATTTTGAGACTTTTTCTCCAGTTGTTAAAATGACAACTGTGAGGTTAGTTTTAGCTTTAGCAGTTTCTAAAAACTGGTTTTTAAAGCAATTAGATGTTAATAATGCTTTCTTGCATGGTTATCTTGATGAGGAAGTTTACATGGTACCTCCTCCTGGCTACAAAGTTTCTCATTCAAAGCAGGTCTGCAAGCTTGTCAAGTCCCTTTATGACTTGAAACAAGCAAGTAGACAATGGAATTTCAAACTGACAGCTTCAATACTTTCTTTGGGTTATAAACAGTCCAAGAGTGATTATTCTTTATTTGTCAAGCATGATTCTCCTTATCTCACTATTCTTTTGATCTATGTGGATGATATAGTGTTGACAGGGGATGATTTAGCAGAGATAAATAGAGTCAAGCTTCATTTAGATAATGCATTCAAAATCAAGGATTTAGGTGATTTGAGGTATTTCCTTGGTTTTGAGGTGGCCAGATCTAAACAAGGTTTAGTCCTCTCTCAGAGAAAGTATGCTTTAGAATTAATAGAGGAAGCAGGTCTGTTAGCTTGTCAGCCAGTTAGCACACCTATGGTTCCTGGCACAAAGTTTCAGCTCCAAACTGACAACATTTTTCCAGATATTTCTGCTTACAGGAGATTGATTGGTAGATTGCTATATCTTACCAATACCAGACCTGACTTATGCTTTGCTGTTAGTACACTAAGTCAATTTCTTGCAAAACCAATGAAAGAACATCATGATGCTGCATTAAGAGTTCTCAGATATCTCAAGATGCAACCAGGTCAAGGGCTGTTTTTCCCAGCAAATTCTACACACAGAATCACAGCATTCTCTGATTCAGATTGGGCTTCATGCCTTGACACAAGGAGATCAGTTACAGGTTACAATATATTTTATGGTTCTTCATTGGTGAGCTGGAAATCTAAGAAGCAGAGTACTGTATCCAGGTCATCCTCAGAAGCTGAATATAGAGCAATTGCTACTACATCATGTGAGATTCAATGGTTGTTATATTTGCTGGCAGATCTTCATCAGACCAATATGACACCAGTAGCTCTATATTGTGACAATTTATCTGCTATTCACATAGCACAAAACCCCACATTCCATGAGAGAACAAAGCACATCGAGATCGATTGTCATTTGGTAAGAGATAAAGTTCAACAAGGAGTCTTGAAACTAATGCCTATTCCAACTCATGCCCAGCTAGCAGATATACACACTAAAGCTCTCCATGCACCTCAGTTTCAAATGTTGTTATCCAAGCTTAGTATCAAGAACTTGTATAGCTAAGCTTGAGGGAGGGTGTTGAAATTGTACATACACTGTATAGCTTGACTAGTCATTTTTAGCTTTTAGCTTTATTAGTGTATAGTTAGTTGGTTGTTACAAAACTGAAAATAGTTTGTTAGAGTTAGTTAGAGTTTGTTAGCTTTTACCTCTTGTATAAATATGATTCATGTAATGACTCAAATATAAGTTTTACCAATATACAAGTTTTATTTACCTTGTGTAAGTTTCAATAATCTCTGCTAGCTTCATCTGCTTTCATCTCTTCTTCTCTTCGTTGTTTGAGAGTTTTTGTTCTTTGGTCATTGGAAATGAAAACGGTCTTTCTATGATAGTATCACTCTCAGGCATCTTTGACACGTAAAATCGTACGATCCAACACTCGATCTTGGCTACACTACTGATATGATGACACCGGTAATTATTTGAAAAGTGGAAGTTATTAAATGTAATCATTTATAGAAGTGTCTGACATGTATCCAACACCAGACACGTCTTCAAATATTGAATTTTCGGTGCCTAATAAATTTTTAAAGGCAGATAGTAGAGAGAGAAGAATTACCAAGTCCAGCCGAAATAGTAGTTGAGCTAAACTGCCAAAATAAAAGAGTTGAGCTAAACGGTCAAGGTTTCTTAGTGCATAAATGTGTGACTACATACATGAAATAATAACTATGTTTGCATGTGGTTTGATATATTTTGAAAAAGAATATAAGTACTTTTTTCACTGTCCTTGAAATAATATTCCACACGTTTGTAAAAACCATCTTCCCACCTACAAATGTTAACGCTTGCACAATGAGCTTAAAAAGGGAAGAAGAAGAAGAATCTAAAACAACTTTTCAAATAAAGACTCAACGGTAAAAATAAGAAAGGGGGTCAACAAAGATTGCTTGATCCAAATTAAAAATATGTGATGTCAATCGGGGTTACCAGAAATCAGCTTATTAATTCTTCAGCAAAAGATTAATAGGTAAGTTAAGATGGGACAGGGGGAACTTAATAGGTAACATAACATTAATATCTTCAAGTTGATTACTTCAAATTACCTGGTCCCAGCCATTCAGTGAAATTGTATCAGAATCAGAATCAGTACCTTATGGGCAAGCCCCTCCAGCCTGCACTCGAAAGTGTAAATCATTTTATTTTACTACACTTTAAAGTAAAAGCAGTCGGGGTGTCAAGGAAATTTAAGTTTACGCATTGGTAACCTTAATTCTGGCTTCCTTTCAAAAACAATTGAAAGACCACGCTGTATGGACATGTCTTCAATGAATTCATTTCTTACTTTACCTTAAGTTTACGCAAGGCTATTTTTTATTTCAATATATATCTCCTGTTTTGCGTTAGAATTCAAGATTCAGAGATTGACTTAAAAATATAATACCTGTTGCTGCTCCAACTGTAAGAGTCATAATATCTCCATTCGTTTTCGCATTAATAGCCGAGTCGACTGCGGTTGCGATCTGTTCATGTTCAGCTTATTAGAGGGTAATTTAGTATTTTGTTATTTGTAGATAAGTTTTAATTAGGGCCTATGTGGCATCTTCATTTGTGTATAAATAGATGTACTAGGATTACATTTATATCAATCAATTCTCCAATCATTTGCAGTCAGCTTTATGCATTTATTCCCTTTCATCTTCTTCCTCAAATTCATCACCTTTGCACTAACAAATTGGTATCTAGAGCTCTTGGTTTGATTCTGAAACTCTGGGAAACACGAGTGATAGTGAGCTGTGTGTTTGATTTTTGATTCTTGAACAAAAATCTGAAACAGAATCACACTGATTCTGTGGGTTTGGGAAACACTGAGTGAGATCTGAGTTTTTCTGTGCAAAGGTTTAAGATGAATGGAGGCAGTAGTTTAAACACTAAACTTCCAGTTTTTGATGGTAAAAACTGGAACAGATGGAAGATTCAAATGAGTGTGCTGTTTGGTGCTCAGGATGTTCTGGACCTTGTCTCTGAAGGTTATGTTCCAGCAGCAGCTGATGCTACTGTAGAACAGAAATCAGAAGAAAAAGCTACAAGGAAGAGGGATCAGAAAGCACTGTTTTTCATCCATCAGTGTGTGGATGAAAATGTGTTTGAGAAGATTGTTGATTCGACGACGTCGAAAGGGGCATGGGATATTCTGACCAGATGTTATGGTGGAGATGTATCAGTAAAGAAGGTAAAACTTCAGTCCCTGCGAAAACAATATGAAAATCTCAGCATGAAAAACAGTGAGAAAGTTTCTGAATACATTTCCAGATTGATTCTGATCACTAATGAAATGAAGGCTTGTGGAGAAACACTTTCTGAACAGGTAATCATAGAAAAGATTCTGAGGTCACTTACGCCTCAGTTTGATTATATTGTTGTTTCTATTGAACACTCTAAAGATCTGGAAACCATGAGAATAGAAGAGTTGCAAAGCAGTCTAGAAGCACAAGAGTTGCGTCTGACTGAAAGAACTTCTGAGAGGGAAGTGGAGCAAGCTCTGAAAGCTTCTTTTGTCAAGAAGGACCAGAAGCAGAATAGACATGGTGATAAATTCCAGAAGTCAGAAACCTCAACTTCTGATGAAAAGAAATATCAGAAGGGAAAGGAAAAGTATGACAAGAAGAAGGTTCAATGTTACTACTGTAAACAGTTTGGGCATTTTGCCAGAGACTGTAGAAACAAAGGAAGAAAATCAGAAGAAGCAAATATAGCCAGAGAAGATTCTGATGATGAACCTGTGCTACTGATGGCTTCTGATTCTGATGGAAACTGTTCAGGAGATTGGTGGTATATGGACACTGGCTGTTCAAATCACTTAACTGGGAACAAACAATGGCTGACAGACTTTGACTCCAGAAGGAGAACAAAGATCAGATGTGCTGATGATAAGTACCTTAATGCAGAAGGTATGGGAAATGTCAGAGTCAGAGTGAAGAATGGAAGAAACATTCTGATCAAAGATGTCTGGTACGTTCCTGGAATTAAAAGCAATCTGATGAGTGTGGGTCAGCTTGTTGAGAAAGGTTTTTCAGTGGTTATGAAGGACAACCTCTTGACGTTGTACGATTCTAATCAGAAGATGATTATGAAGTCTGAGCAGGGAAGCAACAGAACATTCAAAGTGAATGTAGAAACCTCTGAAGCGGAGTGTCTCAGTGCAGAAGGCGCTGAAGCAGACAGTAAGTTGTGGCACAAGAGGTTGGGGCACTTGAACTATAGAAGCTTAGGGCATCTAAGTTCTAAGAAGCTCGTATATGGCATTTCGAAGATTGTGAAGCCTCAGAAGTCATGTGAGATATGCATGAAAGGCAAGCAACCAAGATTGCCATTTGCGTCAGAAGTAGCCCCCAGAGCAAAGCATGCTCTGGGTGTAGTACATTCTGATGTGTGTGGACCATTTCCAGTAGCTTCACTTGGAGGAAACAAATATTTCGTGTCCTTTGTGGATGAGTTCACAAGAATGACTTGGGTAAAACTCATCAAGTTCAAGCATGAAGTGTTTACAGAATTCCAGAAGTTCAAGGTGAAGGCTGAGAAGCAGAGTGGTCAGAAACTGAAGACTCTGAGAACAGATGGTGGAGGTGAGTATAACTCTACAGAGTTCCTGAAGTTCTGTGAGGAGAATGGAATAGAACATGAGGTTACTGCTCCATATACTCCTCAGCACAACGGTCTTGCTGAAAGAAGAAACAGAACTTTGCTTGATATGACCAGAAGTATGCTGAAAGAGAAGAAGTTACCTCACATGTTATGGGGAGAAGCTGTTGCCACATCAGCATATGTTCTGAACAGGTGTCCAACAAAGAAGCTGAAGGAAACTGTTCCTTTAGAAAAATGGAGTGGAAACAAGCAAAGTGTTAGCCATCTGAAGGTGTTTGGTTCTGTGTGCTACAAACACATTCCAGAGGCTAGAAGACGAAAACTGGATGATAGAAGCAAAACAATGTTACTGGTGGGGTACCACAGTACAGGTGCCTACAAGCTTTATTGTCCAGAAACCAACAAAGTTGAAATCAGCAGAGACGTCGTTGTGAAAGAGTCAGAAACATGGGATTGGAACAAGCTTCAATCAGATTCTGGTGTAGTGCTAACACCAGGGTTAGCTTCTGAAGACGAGTCAGAGTCAGAAGAAGAAGACTCTGAAGATGAGTCAGAATCTCAGGGAGATTCTGATAGTGGATCTGATTCTGATCCAGATTCTGATGATGATCCAGAATCTGGTGGTGATTTTACTTCTGGAAGGGAAAACTCTGAAGACATAGGGTCTGGAGAACAAATTGCCAGAAGTAACTCTGAAGGTGGTAATTCTGAAGGAAGTAGTTCTGGACAAGGTTCAGAAGCCAGTATTGTTCCGAATTCTGGAGAACCTTCAGAACAAGACCAGAGGCCACAGAGAATCAGACGAATACCAAGTAAGTTTGCAGATTTTAGCATGTTGCATGATACTGAAGTAAATTCTGAAGGAGAAATCGTTCAGTGTGCCATGCTAGTAGATTCTGAACTAGTGGGTATTGAAGAAGCACTCAAGAAGAAAGTATGGCTGAATGCCATGAAAGAAGAACTTGAGGCAATTGAAAGAAACAAGACTTGGAAGCTGACAGAACTTCCAAAAGGCAAGAAAGCCATCAGCGTCAGATGGGTTTTCAAGCAGAAGCTAAAGCCAGATGGATCAATTGGCAAACATAAAGCGAGACTAGTGGCCAGAGGTTTTCTTCAGAAACCTGGACTAGATTACTTTGAGGTATTTGCGCCTGTAGCTAGACACGAAACAATCAGACTGGTGATTGCTTTAGCTGCAAACAGAAATTGGCCTTTGATACATCTGGATGTGAAGTCTGCATTTCTGAACGGTCCATTACAGGAAGAAGTTTATGTGTTACAACCTCCTGGATTTGTAAAAAAGAATCAGGAAGGGATGGTATACAGGTTAAGTAAAGCTCTGTATGGACTGAAGCAAGCGCCCAGAGCTTGGAATCTGAAGATTGATTCGTTTTTCAAGGAACAAGGGTTTCAGAAGTGTGAGATGGAGTATGGTGTTTATGTTCAGCATATTTCAGAAGGTAATATGATTCTGGTCTGTTTGTATGTTGATGACATATTACTTACAGGAAGTTCTGAACAAGAAACAGCTGAGTTCAAGAAAGTTCTGATGAAGGCGTTTGAAATGACAGATCTTGGAAAAATGAGTTTCTTTCTAGGGATGGAACTTATATACTCTGAGAAAGGAATCATTTTGCATCAGAAGAAGTATGAACTAGAGCTTCTGAAGAGATTTGAGCTAGCAAACTGCAAGATTGCTATCACACCTGCTGATACGAATCAGAAGTTGGACTCTGATTCTGATGGAGAGGATGTGGACGCTACAACCTTCAAACAGATGGTTGGTTCTCTGAGGTATTTATGCAATACCAGACCTGATATTTGTTACGCAGTTGGAATGGTCAGCAGATACATGAGCAAACCAAAATGGTCTCATTACCAAGCTGCTGTCAGAATTCTGAGGTACATAAAAGGAACTCTGAATTATGGAGTGTTATTTCCTTCTGGAGGAAAGATCAAATCAGAACTTCTGAGTTATTCTGATTCTGATTGGTGTGGAGACAGAGTCGACAGAAGAAGCACTTCTGGGTATTTATTTAAGTTTCTGGGAGGTCCAATTTCTTGGTGTTCCAAGAAACAGCCTGTTGTGGCTCTGTCAACATGTGAAGCTGAATACATTGCTGGTGCTGTAGCCGCTTGTCAAGCAGTTTGGTTTCTGAATCTGCTGCATGATCTGAAGGTTGAAGTTGAGGAGCCTCTGAAGCTGATGATTGATAACAAGTCTGCAATTAATCTTGCAAAGAATCCAGTTCTACATGGCAGAAGCAAGCACATTGAGACGAAGTATCACTTTCTCAGAAGTCAAGTGCAGAAAGGAGTGTTAGAAGTTCTGCACTGTAGCACTCAGAAGCAGCTGGCAGATGTTCTGACCAAGGCAATAAAAACAGACCAATTTCTGCGCTTGAGAGATGAAATTGGTGTTGTTAACTTCTGATAAATTACTAAATTACGGGATGGTATTAGAGGGTAATTTAGTATTTTGTTATTTGTAGATAAGTTTTAATTAGGGCCTATGTGGCATCTTCATTTGTGTATAAATAGATGTACTAGGATTACATTTATATCAATCAATTCTCCAATCATTTGCAGTCAGCTTTATGCATTTATTCCCTTTCATCTTCTTCCTCAAATTCATCACCTTTGCACTAACACAGCTCCCATATATTCTGCAATTTTAAGGCAGTGAGAGGCTACTAAAGAAGCTGCAGTAGCAACTGCAGCAGAAGCCATATCATTAGGCTTTAGATTCCTGTCCAACTACCTTTTCCTACTTTCTGCAATCCAACCAAGAACAACTTATGCTCTTCCTCCATCCATGGAATTCCTAATCCATTCAAAAACTCACACACAAATCAATAAGATTAATCACGTTTTAATTTCAACCAATTTAATCAACATCGACTATTATTGGATTAAATAATAGTAAATTCTAACAGGAAAAAGTTAAACGATCGGAGATAAATAATCGAACCTCGTTTATGCTCGTGGTCGCAGTTCATGCCGAAGTTAATCGGAACATCATCGTCAGCGGAGGCGTAACCGGCGGCAATAGCGTCTTTGTTATTATCGTCATTGATATAGTAATGGATGTGACCTGAGAACAAAATGTATTTATACTAATACAAAAAATGCACTGGATGAATCTGTTGATGGCACTTTGTAAATCTGAAAATTAATATACAAAGATATGGTTCCATAAGTTTTCATGTAAAGTAAACTCCCATAAACTGCAATAAATAACAAACCCCTAGTTCAATAACTAATAAGAAAGCAACCTTTACCATGGTAACCAAATGCAGAATCGCAAAAAAATATTATTATTATTACTATTGTTTTCCTATCATTCCCAAAAAAATTATAAGACTATTAAAAACTAATCTTTATAAAATACATTGGCTCTTTGGATTTCTAAAAAGGGAAAAACTAAGTTTCAACGTTCACATCAAACTAATTAGATGAGTAGATGATAAGTTTGTTGAATATAAAATATTTCTTTTTCAAGTTTCAATATTGATCAGTAATGGATAATTTTTTAAATATGTCAAATATAATTCTTGACTTGTAAAATGTTAAGAGAAATTTATAACTTGCAAGTCAATAGAAAAATGAATTTAATTTAGATAAGCAGTTTAGATTATTTTGGCAGGATGGGAGGTTGATGTTAGA
The DNA here is from genome assembly GCA_948472305.1 of Vicia faba. Lineage (NCBI taxonomy): Eukaryota > Viridiplantae > Streptophyta > Magnoliopsida > Fabales > Fabaceae > Vicia > Vicia faba. The sequence continues at coordinate 1,506,782,176 of OX451735.1, read as the reverse complement.
GCCACTCAAGATTTTAAAATGAAAATAGAAATTTTGTGTTATAATTAAAAATTATAATATATAATATTTAATACAAATAAAAAATAAATATTACTAACAGAAATACTTATTACACCGTATGAACAAAACTAATAAATAAATATGCAATATCTTATTATATTAGATGAACAATTTAGTAATAGGAAATATAATAGAAGTGAAATTATTATCTAATATGTGTATTCTATTGACAATTACTTGAATGTCTTAGAGTTGAATAGTGGACAATCCTTTAAAGATTATAATGTTTTTTTTTTGTAATATCTGAATGCTGAAATTGAAAAACAAAGAAATATATTATAGTCTTTTATTGATATTTTGAATCTTTAAAATTGAATTTGAAAGAAGAGTTGAAGGGTTTTATAACTATCTTTAATAGTTCATGTAACAAATGATTTTGATTGGCAAAATAGAATTTCACGATCTTCTCTTGATCGAGGATCTATTTTGTTTGGATGAATCCGATCTTATTACGGATCTTATTTATTAGATTGAAAGAGAAAATGTTTGTTTTTGTTTATGCCTAGCTTATTCGAAGAAGAAGAAGGAAATTTTTTTTTATTGAAAAGAGAGAACAATTAGATAAAATGTTTGTTTTAGTTCATGCCTAGTTTATTTCAAGAAGAAGAAAAGATTTATTAAATAGAGAGAACAATTTAGCTTTCATACAATGAAAAATATAATGGGTAGGTGACATGTATTGTTTTATGATATTAAGGGTCTTAAAACTTTCACTAGACAAATCAATTAAGATGAAGTATTGGTAGAAAATGAATAAAAATTATAGACAAAATAGATACAATAAACTAATACTAGTGGAGGAATTTAGGAATTTTCAAAGAAATATTTATATGATGGGAATACTAAGAACAATGGAATAGTAATAATGTAATATAGAGAATGACACATAGAATTATTAATGATGTGACAAAAATGATATTATGTGGCACACAAATGATGAAATGTCAGCAAAATAGGTTTGGAGCCAATTTTAATAAATTATATATAGATTATCATGACTCGCTACCCTATATAAACGCATCTTCTATGTGATTCCAATCTATATAGCTAATAAATTACATATCTTAACCAATGATTAGGGGGCCGTCATTCGAGTATACATCAGTAAACAAGAGAACTATTCTCTCGAATAAACAAATTCATCACAATAGCATAATAACACAACTCTTATATGAAGCTTTTCTTCCTTGTACTAAGGCAATTTCTAGTGAACACGATTTATAAAAGAAGTACAAGAAGTGAGATAGGAGAGTTGAAATTTTAGAAAATGGATGTATTTAGAAGTGGGGAAATAAGTCCTTTATATAGGAAACAAATTGGGTTGGAAAGGCTACAATCCGTAGGTTTGGACATTGTTTAATCGATTAGAAATAACAACCTAGTCAATTAGACAAAGTCAGAAAAGAAAACCCGAATTTGCAACGTAGCTTAATTGATTAACATATTTTATAATTGATTAGACAATAAGCTTTGCTTTTCTAATTGATTATAATTGCCTCTTAATAGATTAAGTACTTGTTAAGATTGAATTTAAGAAGTTTTAAGAGAAAGATGAAGAGTTTAAAATAGTTTTGGTGCGTGTGTGCATCACCTTAGTATTTCAATACCTACTCTTATTTAAATTACATTCAATTGATAAAATTAAAAGACAAAACACTAAATGCAAAATCAAACTATCATACCTCAAATTTGTCCTACCCTTATCTGACTTATGCATCTTACACTTTTCATTTGCATACTTTTCCATTAGATCATACAAGAAATCATGCATCATCAATAAATTTGGCATTTTGATCAAGGATCATAGAATTAGGGTTTCTCTTTAGTTTCAAGGATCTTACCTTCATTTAATGACATCAAGCTATCATAGCATTGTTTATCAAGATGTCTCAAGTATCAAAAGTTTACAAGCTCATCAAGTGTCTTCCTCAAAGATCAAAGGCATCAAGCTTAGAGCTTCATCATTGCTTTATTGAGATGATATTTGATTGTGGTACAAGTCAATTTAAGTGGAATTCAAGTTTATTAGTTCAAATGCAAAAGTCAACATAAATGCCTAAAAGTCAAAGGTTGACTTAGGGTTTCTTGGTCAAAGTTGAGGTTTCAAGTCAAAGATCAAAGAAATATTGCATATGGATGAGATTTATCAAGACGAATCATGAAAATAAAGGTAACTTGTAAAAAGGGAAAGATTGAAGAATTTGGAAAAAAAATTTAAGTGTCAAAGTGCATGATCATTTGGGTGACTTTTCATGATTATATCTCTCTCCTTCATGGACCAAAATTTGCAATCAAGGGCTGCTTTTGAAGATAATGCTTGATATTACAATATGGTGAAAGATTTGAAGTCAAAAGAGATTCACAAGTTTCTTAAAAATCATGATAAAATGGAGGGTTCATTTTGTCAAAATTGGCCAAATACTTAGAATTTTTTCCAAGTGTTAGACAGTTATGGAACATGAATTTTGAAGGTACGCATATTTTTATCTAAGAATCTTTTCAGGATATTCCCAATACAAGAGTTGTTCCTTGACATGAAATCTACAATTTGAAATCAAAATGGGATCATTTGGTGCATTGTACAAGAAGTTGTGATGTTGCAAAGTTGGCTTGCTGAAACTGAACCATGTCTAAACCTTGGTCCAAACCTTGGCTCAGCAAGATTTTGGACCTTGTTTCAGACCTGATGCAAAAGTGACCAAAACAACTTCAAACCATTTCCTCTTGATTTAAAACTCTTCTTTACACTACAACATTGCTACTTCACCAAATTCTCCATAAAATCACATTCAAAACCACTTGCAAATCTAAGAATTAGTGCCACTTGTTAGCTCCTAAATTCGACACTCACACATATTAGCCTTATTGGCTAAAAATAGATTGAATAAATCTAAGTTGAAGACACTTCGACAGAAGAGCCTATAAAAGTGGTTGTGTCGAAGTCATCCTTTCTAAGAAGGAGAAAACACTTAGAGGATTTTCTAAGTTAAAGGTGGTCTTCGACCGAGAGGCTCTTGTATCAGCAGCAAGTGGATTTGAATTTGAAGAAAGGAGGGAAAAGCAGTTCACTTGGTAGTTAGGAAAAGCAGAGTGGCATGAAGATAGGGGTCTAAGAACATGCAGAGGAAACTTGTCTTCATCCTGGAACGAAGCAACCGTTCAGAAATTACTTTTTACTAATATAAATATAGGAAATTTGTGTAAAATTCCGTGTGTTCAACTTATTAGTACAAGTCACTCAAATTTATTCAAGTACCCGGTGTGAGAGAAAGAATATTGAGAATGTACGTTTGAATCATCATATTTTAATTGCAGTCAAAGTCTTTATATTTCTTTACAATCTTTGCCATTTAACATTTCTGCAAACTTTACCATTACAGCCTTTTACATTATTGCAAATTTACTTTGTCTTGCACTTTACTTGTGTTTTTATCAAGTTTTTTACCTTCATCCTGCCTATACTCTTAGTATCCTGTCGAACATGTTTATTTAAGCCTATCCAAACTCACAAAATACTTAGAATATGTCCTAGGATCAAACTGATTGATCTTGCAAGTTACCAAAATAACCTTTTTTGGAAGATCAGTGGTTGTTTACCAATTTTCACGGTAAACAAATTGGCACACCCAATGGGACGTTGATAAGTTTTTGTTTTTTTACAAACTTTGATAAAAACAATTTTTATCATAACTACTTTAAGTAATTTTCGTTTCTCTCAAAGTGTGTTGTATGTTATTGAGAAGTGGCAAAACAACCACCAAAGAGTACATACCTAAGAGAAGAAATAGGAAAATGGCTAATCAGTCTAGTGGAGAAATGCCTCTACCAATTCCTGGCAATGGAACTACTGTTATGCCAATAGTTAGTGAACATATGCCATCAACGGTTGGTTCGGCACCAGCATTGACAGTTACACAAACATGACCAATACTTTATTATATAGGTCCTAGGGGTCCACCAGGAACACCCCCACCAAGGGGAAATCTGGGTGTTCAACCTTATGTCCCTCAAAGATTTTCGACAGCCTGGATGGGTCGAGACCAACCTTATGGCATGCCAACTGCTGAAATGGCAAGCCTTATGAATGCTTCATCCATATTTTCAGAACCGTTGGTGAGTGTATCTTCACCATTACAGGGATCTGGAACTGGTATGGAAAATCCAGGTAGAAACCAACTCTTAGGAGGGACGTCACATACAATGCCAAGCCTCACAAATGCTTTTGCAGAAAATTTGAGGCAACAAATGGATGAAAGTAACCATGACATGGTGCAGATCTTGGCACAAACCTTGAGTATAGTGCTTAACCCTCTGATACAAAATACCACCCAGTCGAATCAGCAAATGGAAACAGAAATGACGTGCATGGCCGAATTTTTTGGGGTTCCTCAACCTATTCGACGCCCCCAAAGAGAGCTGATAAGAGGAAATCAGGGCGTGGTTTTAGAGGATGACATGACCATTAACCAGAATCCACAGCCAGATGGGATGAACCATAGAGTAGAGGTCAAATAACCTAGAGTCGAAGTACCCAGAGTTGCTCCACAAATTCCAAGAGATGTCGAACAAGGTATAGTTATGGTAAATAGAAACCAAAATGCTGATGAGGTAGTACAGCAGGTTCGACACCACAACTATGCAACAGATAATAACTTGACATCCATGGTCGAAAGAATCATGGCGCAGAATGGAGTGAACATTGGCTTTCATAGGCCAAACTTTACATCTTCATTGTCAGATTATATCTTGCAATCAGATTTACCCCCTAGGTGGAAAGTTCCAAAGTTCACCAAGTTTTCAGGGGATACGACAGAGTCCACTGTCGAACATGTGGCAAGGTATTTGATAGAGGTTGGGGAAATCTCAAATAATGAGAATCTTAGTGTGATATGGTGGCAGAACCGACTGTTAATACTAGTTTGCGTTTTATATTCGCAAATGTGTGGTAAGCAAGAGTCGCCACCGACTTTTATTTCATCTAATCATGGAAAAGGAAAAAGAACAGAAAAAACCTTTTTTCGAGATTTCTGAGTACGAGGGGTAGATTATAGAAAGGGAAGGTGTTAGCACCCTTTCTATCCATGGTTTTCCATGGGCTCTTAGGTTCTTGCTCATATTTTTTAAAATTGCTTGTGTGTGTGCTTGTTTTGAAAATGTTTTACTTCGTGATAACCCTTGTATCAGTCCTTAAGGGTGTGACGAAGTTGTTTTGAAAGTTTGTTTTGAAAGGTGTTGGTGTGAAAAGTTTTTGTTAAGCAAGTACTTAAGATTCTACCTACTCGAAAAAAGATTGTCCGTTCTCGTTTCTTTTAGACAACGCTATCCTAATATTAAGGAGTAGGTAGCCCCGTCGTTGGAATTTATAAGGGACGTTCGAAAGGGACGAGTACAGTCACTAAAGAAATGGGTTGGAAACTTTAGTAGTAACCCTAGAGTCCTAAAGATCTTTTTGAGGTAACATTTCCGAGGCAACATTCGAATGGGACATTTGATCTTTTAGACAGGAGGGCGACCACTAAAATCTCATATGCTTAAGGACTGTTTACCGAAGGCAACCGAAGTGAGGCAACCCTAGGAGTGAATATGTGCATGTGTTATTTTTTAGTTAATTAGTCTTTTCACATTAGGTGATCTACCATTTTAATTTTCAAGCATCTTTCCATACAATCCTATTAACCATGCATCTAACAGTTAAATATTTGCAGGAATTTAAAGTGAGAGAAAATAAACCTAGCTATTACAAGGCTTCAGGGAGGGAGATTAATTACATAACCAAAAATAGGGGATTAAACGGTAAATGAAAACCCTAATTTAAAGCTATTACAAACCCAGGGCAGTTACAAAATTATAAAAAGAAAAGTAATCAAAACGCGCGGCGAATTAAATGCGAGGATGATAATTAATAACTTAAAACCCTAATTGAGAGAAAAAAGGATTTTTTTGTGCATTTTTATTTGAGAAAACAATTTAATTTCAAATTAATTAAACCCTCATTTCTAATTGTTTTAATTAAAAAAAGAAATTAAATTAACCTAATTTTCTAATTAAATTAAATTAATTAAAGAAATAAATATTTTATGAGAAAAATGATTTTTGTGTTTTTTTGTGGTTTTTTAATTTAAAAAAATAATTTTGTGTTAATTAAAAAAGAAAATGATTAATGAAATAAATAAAGAAATTAAAAAATTGAAAAAAAGAAAGAATTAGGCCTGTGCTGAATAGTAAGGCTAGGGGGTGCATTGTTGGAAAACATCCTGGCCCATTAGTGCTGAAGCCCAGTCAGCGATGGATTATGTGTGACGTTGACTTGAGGGTGCATCATGGTCCTTCATTGTTGAGCGCTACATCTGGCTGAGTGATGCATCAAGTGGCTGGACGCTGGGAGTGTATGGAAGGCGCTTGAAGGATTGATGTACTAGATCTGTGGATAAAAATTGAGAAAATAATGAAAATGGCTTGGACCTGGGATCGAACCCAGGTCCTTATGCTTACCACTGAATTCCCTTGCCAGCTGCGCTGCTGTGACTAGTTATTAGAACAGTGAAAGCAAAAGATAATATGCAAAACAAGGTAAGTGAATCAGAAAACGCGCGAGATTCAAATGACCCAATGGTTGGCAGCCACATATCTTCTTCTTCCTGGAACCGTTGCGTTAGACATCAGATCTATACCTACAGACACCTTCTGTCGCTATAAGCCTGCAATATCTCAAAACATAATACAAGCATGATAAATCACTTATGAATACATTGATCAATTCGTTTTGACCTCACGAACACAATGGCACCCTTTATTTAGGCTAATTTCATGACAAAAACCCTAAAAGGAACGTGAAAACCCTAGCAATGGCAATTGCACATATATACGTCAAAACTTCAATTAAACTATTAAGTCAGCTTGCAAACATGTCAAAGATCACAAATATGTCAATCAAATGTGCTAATAATGCAGGAATTACAGTAATCGATTTTGAAAAAGTGGGAGAACCGTATGAGTTATAGCTCGTGTTTATGGATTCTCCAAGCCTTGCAAATGATATGGATAGCTTCAGTGCACGCCCATGATGCGATTGTGGCCTCAAATTGCTTTGAAAGGTCCTGTGGAGTGAAAACCGAGTCACACTTTTTGTCAAGATTTTTGAGTTTTTTCTTGCTCTTTCACGACTGCTAGACCTTTTCTTTTTCCTTGTACTTGTTCATTATATATCCCTCAATGAATTAGGGTTACAAAACAGATCGGATCTTGAAGTTTTGATGAGATTTGATTTGATTCTTTAGCCATATGCAAACTTTCCAAATTGAGCTAAATTATCCCATTTTTATACCAATCATGCTTGATTCGTTTTGGTCTTGATATCTCAACATATTTTGATTGAGATCTTGTCAAAAAATCATATCAAAACATATCTTTGATATTATTTACCAATTATTTGATTTTATTCAATTTTTAATTAATAAAAAATCACAATACAATGGAAAATGAAGCAAATAACATGAGGGTGGATATTTGGGTCGTGGACCATGCTACAAGTGAGGTGCAATCATGAAATGCTAAGCCCATTTAGTAAAAAATGCACTTTTGAGCATATTTGACTTTTGGCAATTTTGCAAAAAAGGTCAACTTTGACAAGGCATATCTCCTCCAATTTTAACCCTAGAGAAGGGTTCTTGGACTTTTTAGAAAGCTTAGGATGTCCCCTAAGCAACCCTTTTGGCATAATTTCAATTGGGTCTTCCATGTTCATGTAAAAAGCTTTGGCCCAATAGGTGTTTTTTGTTGACTTTTCAAAAGGACCTATAATGTAGAAATTTATATCTTTTTATGAGTGCATATTTTGGACTTGTGGGATGAAGATGAGTTTTATGGAATTTCATCCTCTTCAAAATGAGCCTTGGATGGAAAATTTGTGATAAAGTATGTGGAAGTTATGTTTGGTCAAAGTTTGGTTGACTTTTCCTGAGAAACCCTAATTTAGCCACTTTTGGGTTTTGATGAATTTAGGGCATTCCTTGAAGAATCATGATCAACCCTTGATCAAATGATGGATATCACTTCAAAATGTTTATTTTTACCAAAAATATTAAAGTTTGACTGTATGTGGGCCACAATTGACTTTTGACCTAATATAGTCGATTCTTAAGCATCTGAGCAGTTGACTGAGCAAACTTCTTGTGCAATGCTTGAAATTTGACATGGAGGGTCTTGAGAACATATTAGGACCATGGAGAGCATATTAGGTCTTTGGAGTCCACCTATCTTGATGAAAATAGAAACCCTAATTTGAGACACACTGCCTTAGGAGAGAGTTTGTCTGGTAAACTCTTGGGCAAACTTGAGCAAATTGAGGATCTCTAGGAGTATGTATTGAGTAAAATGAGAGAGAAAATTTTGGGGTACAACAACTTCCCCTGTTCAATCTTCTTAAACCTGAGGATGTAGATTGGCTCGTCTGCCTTTCATGATCTGCAGGTGGAAGATGATTGAACACTAGAGTGCCCAGAAATTTGCACTCGCATGAAGTGATACTTGATTTGTGATATCAGGAATGGGCTTATAGATGCCATTTGGAAGTTTCTAGAGAAATTTCGGAGATAGGCTTAAAGATGCCATCCAAGATGTGACGGAGTACCGTCGGAGATGGGCTTAAAGATGCCATCTAGATGATGTTGATTTCCTGAGATATTCCTTTGATGAGAGTCCCTGCTCCTGTCGTTGAGGATCAATCTGCTGAGGGATGTTGGTATCTGTCTTGGGAGAAATAGAATTTTAGGAGCTTCAGTTGTCCGTTACTCTACTGGGAAATTAACTCCGGAGGTGAACTGCATATCTGGTCAGTGTACAGGCTGCATCACGACTTACTGGGGAAAGGTGAAATTGTCTGAAACTGGTCAGGTCCAGGTTTTACCGTGTTGTAAACTGTCATCTGGAGGTAAGAGAAAAGAAACCTGGATGGTAAGGTTATGAGAAGGAACCTGGATAGTAGGGTTGTTAGAAGGAACCTGGATAGTAGGGTTACTTCGATATGGAAGCCTAGATAGTAGGGCTGTGAGAAGGAACCCTGGGTCGTAGGGTTACTTTGATATGAAATCCTGGATAGTAGGGCTGTGAGAAGGAACCTGGGTCGTATGGTTACTTCGATATTAAATCTTGGATAGTAGGACTGTGCGAAGGAACCTGGATAATAGGGTTGTGTAGCGGTAGAAATGTTCAAGACTAAGCCATTGGATTGACTAGACTTTATACAAATAAAAAATAAAAATAGCCACCGCGTTTTATTGTTTCCAAAGGAATGGGAAAAGAGCGAATAACCCAAAAAGAAGGGGGAAAGATTCAAGGTAAGGGGGTTGGTTATGCAAAGGGAAGGTATTAGCACCCTAAACATCTACGGTACTCCACAAGAGCCTCTTTGTAAAATCTGTATATTTTGGCTATAAAAACTATTGTATATAAAATGAATGGTGGAGGTGAGAAAAGAAATATATTTTTTATGATTTTTGCACCCGTCGCGGTTGCGAACCTTTAGTTCCTACGTACCATTTTTTGTGCAATAGGGGATCAGAGTACACATAGTTCCTCTTTTAAAAATTTGAAACACAAATGCGTTGGTCAATTTTATGAGATAAAACATCATTGTCATTGTCCGTGTGGAAAATATACCTACTACCCACAATTATGAGGAAGGAGAATTTGCATCATCTCAAAGTGGAGGATACGGCTTAGATTTTAAAATCAACAATGCCTCACTCAACACCCAAGTTTAAAATATCTCTCTTCACTACATATTGTAGAAGTATAGTTGTTTGCATCACTACAAGGATTGACAAGAGTTTAATCTTTTGAGAAAAGTTTAAAGTAAAAGCCAAAGAGGCAAAATGGTTTGAATGAGATTGATTGACTTTTAGTCTTCTCACAAAAAATGTCAATGTATTATTAAGTTGATTGGAATTTATTTACGAAAATGCTTTGAAAGTGCATGGACCTAAGTCCAAGTTTATCATGAAAATGGTCCAGGTTTCAAAACAAGAAGAGTTTTCAAAAGGAGGAAGAAGATTTTTGAAATTAAAGAAGATGGGAGGAGAAGAAGAGGCTATCCTAAAGCATAAGATAAAAGTTAGGGATAAGAACCATCTAACCAACAAGAAGCCAAAACTTGACATTATAATCCAAGATAGAATTCCCATTCCTCGGATTGGAACCAATCAAGCAAAGAAATACTAGACCTCTTGAGAGAACTAAACTTTAAGTGTATTAAGTCATCACAAGAATTGGGCAGAGTAACGGCTGTATACGGGTGAATTCCAGATCACAAATAAAGGATGTGATCACAAAAACCTGCACACAAAACAAACAAGCAAACCAATGTCTTGAGGTAAAACTCAAGAGTTCCAGACAAAATAATCAAATAAGATCTCCAAGATAGGTCAAGGTTTCTAATCCTAAGTCCAAGAAAACTTCCATGCTCCATAATTCCAAGGATAGTAACCAAGTAGTCCAAGTATCATTAAAGATTTTTTAGGGTTTATGTTGATTATTAATTATCTTAAGAAAGGAAGAGAAAAGCTCAAGTGAGCAAAGTAAAAATGGCAAGAAAATAAATGCTCAAATGAGCAAAGATGAAAATGGCATGAAATATAAATGCTAAAAGTAAATAGTACATAAAGCATAAAAAAGAATAAAAGCATAAGATAAAACAAGTCAATAATTAGTGGTTAGTTGGATGATCATCTTGAAACTTGCATTTGGAACCGTTAGAGGATTGGTAGAACCAAAGCCTCCACACAACAAGTTGCATTTGTTTTTTGTCAAGTATATCATCCATTTGGAATTCTCATAAGTACCATTTAATGATCAACGATGTTTAAGTGATCTGCATTGACCAAAGGTGTTGTAGATCCATTAGAGGATTGTTATTATATCTAGTCGGATCCAGTCTTCATAGTTAGTTAAAAATATTACACTTTTATCTGGTCGGATCCAGGCTTCATAGTAGTTTGAAAGTTGTATTAATATCTGGTCGGGTCCAGTCTTTATAGTATCTTTTTGGAGGTAGTAAAGGTTTTGTTGATGACTTTACTGGGGATTAGGGGTTGTGTCTCTGCGATTTGTAATAATCTGAAAGGCAAACTCAAACTGGAGAGTGTGGACTTAGTCGGGGAAGACAGACTCAGCTTGGGGAGGATATACTCAGTTTGGGAATACAAAATTATCTAGGGAAGATAGACTATGTCGGGGGAATACAAACTCGGCCGGGGAGTTATGCTACTCGTTGTTTGTTGGGGAAATAAACCCTATTGGGGAAATAAACCCTGTTGATGAATACTTGATGAACTGCTGACGAGGCGAGTTCTTTGAGGAAGAGATCTACAAGGCTTATACTTGTAGGATCAACTTAGCTAGGGAGAGAGCTGCCAAGAGATCGAGACTCTGGCCGGAGATTAACCTGTGCAAAGAGACTTTGTGGGTAACTTTGTTGAGGATTGTCTTATTGTAGTCGATCTTGTGGAGATAATATTAATGAAATAACTCGGTGGGGATATTCCATATTAATTAAAGAGATGTTTGTTATTTCTTAGAAGGCCACATGTGCCAAATAGTTTTAATCATGTTCATATGCATATGTTCGTTCAATTTTAGTCATTGGACAACTTTGCATTCAAAACAAAGACATAAAGTTTACACTTCAAAGTATATTTGTATTGATATTTTGCATATGAATAGGCGTTTTTGCATATATCCATAATTTTTGCCCAAACCTTTTGGTTTTACGGGATGCCCTTATTTTTTCCTAGGTGTGTCAACCTAGCGGGTCTCTTATGCATAATATTTTTTTACTATGTCTGTGTTTATAGGATGTGGGAAGTCTTCACCATCCATGGTAGTCAGTGTCATGGCACCGCCAGAGAACACTCTTTTGAAAACAAATGGCCCTTCGTAGGTGGGATTCCATTTGCCCCTGGGGTTGCCTTATGGCAGAATGATGCGCTTTATCACCAAGTCACCAGCTTGATATACTTGAGGCTTGATCTTTTTGTTGAAAGCCTTGATCATACATTTTTGGTATGTCTGACCATGACAAACAGCAGTCAGTCGCTTTTCGTCGATCAAGTTTAACTGATCCAATCTTGTCTGAATCCATTCCTCTTTGCCTAAGCCTGCTTCATTCATAATCCTTAGTGAGGAAATCTGAACTTCCACTGGCAAAATAACTTCCATGCCGTAGACTAAGGAAAAGGGAGTTTCCCCAGTTGATGTTTTAACTGAAGTGCGGTAGCCATGAAGAGAAAATGATAGCATCTCATGCCAATCCGTGTAGGTCACTACCATCTCCTGCACAATCTTCTTAATGTTTTTATTGGCCACTTCGATCGCGCCATTCATTTTAGGTCTATATGGAGAAAAGTTGTGATGCTTGATCTTGAACTGAGTGCAAAGCTCGACAATCATAGCATTTTTGAGGTTAGTCCCATTGTCAGTGATGATTCTTTCGGGGATACCATAGCGGCAGATGAGGTTATGTTTGATGAATCTGGCTACCACATTCTTTGTGATTGGGGCAAAAGAGGCAGCTTCGACCCATTTGGTGAAATAATCAATAGCGACAGAACGAAGCGATGTCCATTGGAGGCGGTGGTCTTGATTTCTCCAATCATGTCAATGCCCCACATTGCAAAGAGCCATGGAGCGGTCATGATATTGAGAGGGATAAGAGGCACATGGACCTTGTCAGCATAGATTTGGCATTTGTGACAAGTTCTTGAATGTTGATGGCAATCAGTTTCCATTGTTGACCAATAGTAGCCAGCTCTTAGGATTTTCTTGGCCATTGTATGCCTGCTTGAGTGAGTACCAAAGAGACCATAGTGCATGTCTTTCATGATTTCCTCTGCCTCCTTCTTGTCCACACATCGGAGTAGAGTAGAGTCATGGTTGCGCTTGTATAATATCTCGTTACTTAGGAAGAATTTGGCTGCAAATCTTCGTAAGAACTTTCTATCATTGACGGATGCTCCCTCGGGATACTCTTGTGCTTCGAGATATCTCTTCACATCATAATACCAAGGCTTTTCTGTATCCGTGTCAAGCTCACAGCAGTGTGCGGGTTTGTCGAATCTTTTGATGGTAATCATAGGGGCTTCGTTGTCCCATCTGACTTTGAACATTGAAGACATGGTTGCCAAGGCGTCGCCAACTGATTTTCTTCCCTAGGGAAGTGCTCAAAGGTGATCTCTTTGAAGTAGGGAATTATGGATAGCACAAGTTCCTTGTAAGGGATGAAGTTAGGATGTTTAGTGTCCCAATCTCCTTTTACTTGGCTAATCACTAGAGCAGAATCCCCAAACATATTCAAATGCTTGATCCTCAAGTCAATGGCAGCTTTCAGACCCAAAATGCATGCTTCGTACTCAGCCATATTGTTCGTGCAATCGAAGCATAATCTGGCGGTGAATGGAGTGTAGCAACCTTCAGGGGAGATAATCACAACACCAATTCCGTTACCCAAGGCGTTGAAAGCCCCGTCGAAGACCATAGTCCATCGGGATCCTTTTTCAGGTCCGTCATACGATCCAGGTTTCGCACAAATAACCACTAGCATGATGTTCTCATTCGGGAAGTCAAAGTTCATAGACTGATAATCATCCACAGCTTGATGGGCTAAATGATGTGCTAGTACGCTTCCTTTGATGGCCTTTTATGTTGTGTGTTGAATGTCGTACTCAGTCAAGATCATTTGCAACCTGGCTATCCTTCCGAAGAGAACAGGTTTCTCGAAGATGTACTTGATTGGGTCCATCTTAGAAATCAACAGAGTGGTATGAGTCAACATATACTATCTTATCCGGTGAGCAGCCCATGCCAGAGCGCAGCAAGTTTTCTCAAGCATTAAATATCTGGTTTCATAGTCGGTAAATTTTTTTCTCAGGTAATAAATAGCATGCTCTTTTCGGCCTGACTCGTCATGTTGGCCCAAAACACACCCCATAGAGTTCTCTAGTACTGTCAAGTACATGATCAATGGTCTTCCTTCAACTGGAGGCATGAGAATAGGAGGTTCTTGCAGATATTCTTTGATTTTGTCAAAGGCAGCTTGGCATTCATCATTCCATCTGACTACTTGATCTTTCTTCGGGAGTTTGAAGATTGGCTCACAAGTAGCAGTCAAGTGAGATATGAAGCGGGCGATATAATTGAGACGACCCAAGAATCCTCTAACTTCCTTTTCAGAGTGGGGGACTGACATTTCTTGGATAGCATTTACCTTGGCAGGATCAACTTCAATGCCTTTATTGCTGACAACAAAACCTAGAAGCTTTCCAGACCGTACTCCAAATGTGCACTTGTTAGGGTTTAACCTCAACTTGTACTTTTTCAGCCTCTCGAATAGTTTTTACAGGTGATCGAGATGTTCCTCTTCAGTTTGTGATCTGGAAATCATATCGTCCATATATACCTCTATTTCATGATGGATCATATCATGAAACAAAGCTACCATAGCCCTTTGATATTTTGCCCCTGCATTCTTCAATCCGAACGGCATGACCTTGTAGCAAAAGGTGCCCCATTGCGTAACGAAAGTAGTCTTCTCCATGTCTTCGGGAGCCATCCTTGTCTGATTATAGCCATATAAGCCATCCATGAAAGAGAATACTTTATGCTGAGCAGTGTTATCTACTTAGATGTCAATGTGTGTGTTGTACCCTAAAATTTTCCCTCCCATATTTCTCAAAATATTTCAAGAAAAATCTCCAAGTTGCTCAAGATAGGCCAAGAGTTGGTCAGACAAGCTCTCTCCTAAGGCAATCTACCCCAAATTAAGGTTTCATGTTGCATCAATATCCTTGAGTCCAAGTGACCCCAAGTTCTCACCAATGTCCTAATATGTTCTCAAGATCATCCATGTCAAGTTTCAAGCCTTGCAGAGGAATTTTGCTCAGTCAATTGCTCAAAGGTCCAAAAGTCGACTATGTTAGGGCAAAAGTCCACTGTGGCCCACATACAGTCAAAACTCAAGATTTTTGGTCAACATCCTCATTTTGAAGTATATTTCATCATTTGATCAAGGGTTTATCATGATTCATAAAGGATTGCTCAAAATTCATCAAGATTTAAAAGTTGCTAAATTAGGGTTTTACAGGAAAACTCAACTCAACTTTGACCAAGCATAACTTTCTCATGATTTATGATGAATGACCCATCCAAAGCTCATTTTTAAGAGGATGTAATTCCCAACAATCCATATTCATATCCCAAGATCAAAAAATGCACTCACAAGAAGTTATGAATTTGGACATTATAGGTCATTTTGAAAAGTCAACAAAAATACCTTTTTTGTCAAAGCTTCTAACTTGAGCATGGAATATCAAAATGAGATGAGACCAAAATGGTTGATTAGAGAACATCTCAATATTTCTAAAAATTCATAGAACACCCCCAAAGAGTCAAAATTGAGGAAGTTATGCTTTGTTGAAGTTGGACTTTTTTGCAAAATTGCCAAAAGTCAACTATCCCCAAAACTTCAAATTTTGCCAAATGGGCCCATTCTTTTTCACTTGTTTTGAGTTTGCATTATTGCCCACGTGCTCTATCCTTGGCCATGTGTCCATATCATATTTTTATTATTTAATTTTATTTTTATTTGAATTAATTCATTTTAAACCAAATTAAATCAAATAAAATAAAAAATATTGACAACCAAAGATCTTTTGATGATTTCAGGTTTCAATGGACAGCTTGCACCATATCAAACTCATATCAAAGAAATTGTACACAAAAAGATTCAAATCAAGCCAAATTTGGAAGGTTGTAAAAGCAAATCAAATCAAAAACAAAGCATTGAAAGATGAAGATTTGGACAAGGAATTCAGACCTAATGTATTGTACAATACATAAGGGTCGTGTGCAGACCAAAATAGGGGTTGGAGATCAGTTGGAGAGCAAGAACCAAATTTGCAAAAACACCAAAAAAGTGCGAGACCGAAATCAAGTCTAGAGGCAGTTTCAAGGCTTGGTGTTGATCTCAATCTCTTCCTGGCCATCTCCACAAGCGAAAGCAACCAAGACCACGCGTTTTCAAGCTTCCCAGAGCATTGTAAGTCATCCACGAATTCACTATATTTTTTATTTCGTATTTTTAAATTTAGGCATAGTTAGCATGAATTGATAGCATATTCTGAATCTACACATCATTTGCAAGCTTTTGGTATTACTTGATTTCGTTTATATGACCTGTAATGAGATCCACCATTGTTAGGGTTTCGTTTTTGTTTTTGGGGTTTTTCGTTTCAGGAACAATTAGCCCTAATAATGGCTATGGTCATGATCAGAAGGAGACGACGAGTTCAAACATGGTCTTAGAAATCATTTTCATGGCATGTAGGAGAGTTTTGAATATGCACGACTTGTAGTGACGGCCAGCGTCCGTAGCTATAAGTGTTACAGAGTTTTAGCTACGGAGGGAGGACAGGGATGATGCGTTGGCACTCCCTTATTTGTTCGTTCAAACCAGCGCGCCTTTTTTTATTTTTGTCCACCATATTTCCTTTTCTTTATATTATAATTGTTTTGTATTATATTAACAATTGAAAGCAAGCAGCCTAGTTGTAGACACATCAGCGCATAAGGATCCCAAGGCTAGAGGTCAGGGGTTTGATCTCTGCCTCCAGCAATTTGCATTTTCTTATTTATTTTCAGGAAATCTAGTGCATATTCAAGCCCGAGGTCCACTATACTCATCCCTCATCCATATGCCAGATGGCCAGATGGCCAGATCTGGTGGCCAAGCATTGAAGGTACACCATAAGCCAGTCAACGCATATGCACTGGATTGCAAATAGTCCACATGGGTCAGCATAATTGGGCCAGGAAAATTTCTTTCTACACCTCTCCAAATCAGGCCCATTTCTCTAACTTTTTATATTTTGTTTGTTTTTTATTTATTTATTTTATTATCTTTAATTAATTACTAACCAATAGCATTAATTTCTTTTTATCAAAAATCACAAAAATGTTTTTACCCAATTAAAATTCAAACTTTTATTTTTTATTAATAAATACTAATTAATTAATTAGGATATTAATTAGGTAACCTTAATTTATTTTGTAAATAAATAAAATCAATTAGAATTAATTAGGTTTTAACTTTAATTTAATTATTTTATTTTCTTTCTCAAAATATCAAAAACTCCAAAAATAAGTCATTTAATATTTTTCATTAATTAATTTATTTAACAATTAATTTAGTATTTAATTTTAGGATTTAATTTCTTTCCTTAAAAAATAAAAACAGCAAAAACATTTTCTTTAACTAAAAGGGTCAAAACTCTAATTCGCATTCGATTTAATTTCCCGCGCGCTTTATATTTTTTTATCCAATTAATGTATCTGCTCCCGGTTTGTAATAAATAATTAGGACATTTTATTTATTTTTCTGCTTTTTATTTTCAAAGGGTTGCTTTTGGTGATGTAAATACCCGACGCCTTGTAATAATTTAGTTTAATTTCCGCATTTTAATTCTGCAAATTATACAACTGCTAGATGTTTGTTAATAGGGTTTGCATGACAAGAATGAATACTTAATCTAAAATCAATTAGATCACCCTTAACATGTGCAAAGATAAAAATAACTGAAAACAACACACTCGCCCATGCGCACTTCTAGGGTACACCCCACTTGGTTGCCTTTGTAAACGGTCATTGAGTATAGGGTATTTTAGAGGTCGCCCTCTTGTCTAAAAGATCATAGTTGCCTCAAAATGGTTGCCTCGGAAATTGTTACCTCGAATACATGATCTAAGACATTAGGGTTACCGCTAAGACATCCTAACATTGCTTTAGTGACCATATGTCCCTCTTTCGAATTGACCTTCAAACTCCAACGACGATGCTACCTACTCACTAATAGTGGGATAGCATTGTCTAAAGGAAGTTAGCATAGAACGATTCCTTTTTCGAGTAGGTAGATTAGTTCTTAGATACTTGCTTATCCAAAACAAAACATTTTCACACTTACACTCCTTTTTACAAACGAGTTTTCAAAAACACTTCATTACACTCTTAAAGACAGAAGCAAGAGTTAAATCGAAGTTAAAAACAAAACTTTTCAAAACCCACAAGCACAAAGAAAACATTTTGAAAATGATGAGCAAGTACCTAAGAGCCCGTAGATAACTACGGATAGAAATGGTGCTAATACCTTCCCTTTCTATAATCTACCCCCCGTACTCAAAAATATCTCAAAAAAGGAATTTTTCTGTGTTTTTTTCCTTTCCTTGTTGGATAAAATAAAAGACGGTGGCGACTCTTGCTTACCGCGACATTTTGCGAACACAAACGCAAAACGCAAACCAGCATTTCAAAAACAGTCAGTTCTTCCCACCGTATCACAGAACTGGCGACTCTACTAGGGATGAATAAGTGGGGTGTACCTTAGGAATAGTTCATCATATTGCTTTCAATTGTTTGAATTGTTTGCTTTATCTTTGTGGGATTTGTATCAGAGTTACTATAGATCCTAACATGGATCTGGAGATACCTTTTAGGTAAGTAACAATAGACTGTGAGGAAACTGTACAACGTAGACCGATACGGTTGAAGCAGTAGCTACGTTGGTGTGGCACTTTAGTTTGTACCGATATCCTTTATGGTGGAACAAGGAGAATATGGGTCAGCTAAGGGGTCATTAAGCACCAACTGGCCTTAGAACCTATAATTGACCAACTTGGCCATAGAAAAGTAGCAGTATGCTACACTCATTGAGACCAAACTCTCATGATGATTCCGGCCGCAAGAAAAGGTTGCCAAACTGAAATTATGACCGATCAAGGGTGGTCAGTGATATTGAGATCCTCTAGAACTCAGTTACTATTACTAGGATAGGTTGAACCAACTAAACTGAAAGAGGGTAATACCTAAACTCCATGCCAGCCTGAAATCTAAGGGCTATTGTGTGACTTGTTTGCCCTTACCATGTTTGCTATCTTTGAATACTTGTGGTGTGTTTCTATCATGACATCATGACATTGCATGCATCTTGCATCAGACTAACCTATTTCAAAGACAGAGGGGATTCATCTTTGTTCTATTTTGTAGGTCATGGCCTCTATACGTAGAAACACTATTCAGATCAGCTTTGTACAAATTCCTACTCAACTTAGGGATTTGGTTTCCAAAGTTCCAGATACTTCCTCCTTTATCAGAAGACATGGTCACCTCCTTGGTTTGGTCACTTCTAGGATGGATGAGCAGATGATGAGTGTCTTGTGCGAGTTCTTTGATCCATTATACCACTGCTTCACCTTCCCGGACTATCAGTTGATCCCTACTTTGGAGGAATTCTCAGATCTTAATGGTATTTCTATTCTAGAGCAGACGCTATTTACAGGTTGAGAGAAAGCTCTTAGGCCAGAGGATATTGCTACAACCCTACATCTGACAAAGGCTGAGGTAATGTCTAACTGGGAGACTCAGAGTGGGACAAAAGGCTTCTTGGCTAAGTTCTTGGTTGATCAGGCTAATCAGTTTTGGGACAGTTTGGATTTTCAAGCATTCGAACACATCCTGGCTCTTCTTATTTATGGTCTGATTCTATTTCCTAATTCAGATTCTTTTATCGACATGAATACAGTGAAGATCTTCATGTCCCGCAATCCAGTGCCCACTCTATTAGGGGATATTCTACATGCCCTTTATGCCCGTACTGCTCGGAAACGGGGAACCCTTATGTGCTGTGCACCATTGCTGGCGAGGTGGTTTATTTCTCACCTCCCCAAATTTATTTTGAAGAACAAGGAAGGAATGGGTTGGGCCTACAATATTATGTCCTTGGCTCACACAGACATCATCTGGAGTACTAAAGACATGGAAGAAGTAGCTGGTATTGATCGCTGTGGGGAATACCCCAATGTTCCTTTACTTGGAATTAGGGGAGGGATCACCTATAATCCTTGTCTAGCCTTACGACAGTTTAGGCGAGCTAGAAAGGATGGTCCTCATAAGTTGTTGATTCCGAGTATTGTCTTTAACTTCTAAGGGGATAGTGAGGGACATCGCCGCAGATTCATACGAGCTTGGAATAGGGTTAACATGTCTGATCCGCACAAGCTAGGAGCGAAGACCTCTCTTTCGATGGAACCGTATCTCCGATGGGTTCGAACCCCATGCCCAAAAGCTAGGGATGTCGTACAAAGCTGTCTTACCGGTAATTATTGAGAATGCTGATGAAGAAGGGGTTCCTCCTATTGTCCTACATCCGTACATGCCAACTAACATTGGGGCATTAAAGAGGTCGTGGATCCAGTTGAGAGAAGAGCGGGATACTTACAGAGAAAAGTATCATGAGCAGGAGCAGAAGATTCTAAAGCTTACAAGGCAGCTAGAGAATGAGAAGGTCCTCAATGACTATGTCAGCACTAGAGGAAAACGACCATGGAAGCGCTGATGTCTTTTGTTGTTTCTAGTTTTAATTTACTTTTCAGTTTTTCTTTTTGTAACGCCTTAAAGGCATTTTTCCAACATTGTTTCAAGTTTTTGATCTAATAAAAAGTGTGTTTCATTTTGGTTTACGAATTCGAATCCCTAAAGTCTATGAAATCATATCATATGCATTCCATTCCCATGCACCTCATCACAGGTACCCTTACAGGTCTCTTATCTTCTTCGCTATTTATTTCAGCATCATGTCTTCTGAAACATCAACTGATCAAGCTATCAAGGCTCTACAAGCTTAGAATGCCCAGTTCCAGGAAATGTTCATGAACTTGGCCAAGGTTCAGCAAGATCTGAAGACTCTTATCTTGAAGGATAAGAAGAAGAAGAAGAAGACGGTCCTCCTGAACATGGGTCGCAGATTCGGGAACAATTTGCGGGATGTTGACTTATCTCACTCATCTGGGGGGGGGGGAGAAAACCAAGAAGAAAGGAGGGTTCCTAGCCCTGTGGTATCTGACAACGAGACTGACTTTAATGAAGACCAGGTGTGATAGGTGGAAATAGAACTGACTGTTTTGGAATGCTGGTTCGCGTTTGCGTTTGTTTTCGCAAAATGTCGCGGTAAGCAAGAGTCGCCATCGTCTTTTATTTTATCCAACAAGGAAAGGACAAAAGCATAGAAAAATTCCTTTTCGAGATGTTTCTCGGGTTCGGGAGCTAGATTATAGAAAGGGAAGGTGTTATCACCCTTTCTATCCGTGGTTATTCACGGGCTCTTAGGTACTTGCTCACTGTGTTTTCAAAAAGTTTTGCTTTCCTTGTGTTCGTGGGTTTTGAAAAAGTTTTTGTTTGAAAACTTCGATTTAACTCTTGTTTCTGTCCTCAAGAGTGTATGAAGTGTTTTTGAAAACTTTGTTTGAAAAGTGTAAGTGCGAAAAATTTGTTTTGTTTTGAAAGAGCAAGTACCTAAGAACCTCTACCTACTCAAAAGGAATTAAACTGTGTAAATGTCCCTTTAAACAATGCTATCCCACTATGAAGGAATAGGTAGCATCATCGTTGGAGTTTTCGGGTCAATTCGATTTTAGGGACGAGTGGTCACTAAAGCAACGTTAGGACGCCTTAGTGGTAACCCTAATGTCTTAGATCATTTTTATCCGAGGCAACCGTTTCGAGGCAACTTTGATCTCTACACAGGAGGGCGACCCCTAAAACATCCTATACTCAATGACCACGTTCGAGGCAACCAAGTGAGGTGTACCCTAAGAGTGGCATGTGCGAGTGTATTGTTTTTCAGTTAATTTTATCTTTGTACATGTCATGGGTGAGCTATGTTGATTTTAAGTTCATATATTTGATCTTGTCACGCATTCCCTATTTATCAAACATCTAACAGTTAATAGTTGCGGAATTTAAATTGTGGAAATTAAATCTAAACTATTACAAGGCGTCGGGTATTTACATCGCCAAAAACAACCCTTGAAATTAAAATGCGGAAAGTAAAATAAAGCGATAAATAATTAAAGTCCTAATTAAAAGCTATTACATTCCGGGAAACAGATACAATAATATGATAAAATGGATCGCATGCGGGAAATTAAATCGGATGCGAGTTTTTTTGGTTTTGACCCTTTTTTATTAAAGAAAGGATTTTTGTTTATTTTTGAATTAAATGGAATTAAATTAAATGAACAATTAAATTAAATTAAATAATGAAAATATTTTTGGATTTTTGAGTTTTTTAAAGAAATAAAATAAATTGAATTAATGCTAATAAAAACCTAATATTCTAAATTGATTTTAAATATTGCAAAAAATATTAAAAGTTAAATCTAATTAAAGCTAAATTGATTAAATTAATTTATTTACAAAAATAAAAGTGATGAAGTTAATTTTAATAAATAAAATATTTTTTGTGTTTTTAATTTTATTAGAAAAAAATGTTAATTGGTTAGTGATTAATAAAAAGAATAACGATTAATTAATTAAAGGAAAATAATAAAAATAGAGAGAGAATTTAGGAGTATACGGGTCTGATTGGAGGGGTGAAACAACTGTTGGCGTCATGTGTAAACTGTTTCGTTTTGGCCATTTGTGTTTTGCCTTTTGGCCATTTGTGTTTTGGCTTCAACGTTCCTTAACCTTCTCAGGATGTCTGTCTCGCCATGTATTGGTGTCATGTGTAAACTGTTCTGTTTTGGTCATTTGTGTTTTGACTTTTGGCCATTTGTGTTTTGGCCATTTGTGTTTTGGCCTCAATGTTCCTTAATGAACCTGCATGGGATCCTGTCTAAATTTGCAGTGTTGAATCTCATGAACACATTAAATAAATTACTATATATCATAAAATACAAATAAAGCCAATATATGAAGAAATTTAATGTTTAGGTCAATATGGCATGTATGAATGATTATATCCTTTTGATCATGGAGATCAAATCAACCTTACCCTTACTATAAAAGTAGTGACATGAATGCTTTTATGCCCTTTTGATCATGGAGATCAAGCCAGCCTTACCCTTACTGAAGAAGTAGTGAGATGTTGGTTTGTAACTGAGATGGCTTGTTTGTAGTGAGAGAGGGATTTGTAATAAGGATTTCAAGGTTTTAGGATTCTTGAAAGAATTTGATATTCTGACAGTGTTGTGGCAAGGTTTTTTTTCTCTCCTTGATTTGTGTGAAAAGAATGTGATTATATAATGGAAATTAGAGTAAAGAAAATGGGCTTTGAATGTGCAATTGGGCCTCCAATATTCACTTGAGTTCGTCACTTTCTAGGCTAAATCGCAGGGACTTAAGTGCAATTTTTGAAATTGAAATATGAAAAAAAAAATGTAGCCGACATCGAGAACTAACTCCTGTCTAAAAATCGGCTCAATCGGATAAACGGTGAATTAGTTATGAATTTTTGAAGTTTCAGCTCAGACAAACTTATTTTGGGCTCCAGTGTCGACTCTGACACGTTCTTCAATAAAAAACTGGTATTGATCGGAGCATAATTCGGTCTCGACTTTTGAAGAAAAGTTGTAGATCTCTGAGTCAGTGACCATGTGTAAAAATATGAGCCCAATCCGATAAAAATTGACCGAGTTATGAATTTTTGAAGTTTCGGCCCAGATGAAATAATATTCAGCATTCAGGATTTTCGGCGCATCGTGCACTCTGAGCAAAAAACGAAGGCCTTTTGAATACCGTTTGAACTCAATACCTTCTGAGAAAATATGGCCAACTCAATTTGTGAAATTTTGGCGCTAGAACCAGCTCGATACGATGAAAATCAACTAAGTTATGATTTTCTGAACATGACGCAAATAAACTTCTATCACAAATTTTCTGTACGAAAATACTTGATAAATCCACATTTTTGAAGACTTTCTGATTGAAATTGGCTTCCAGCCGTGAGAGATGAAAACATAGATGACGTCAAGACAGAATTTTGGCCACCAGAACGGGTTCAAAACGAGCCACGATATTCAAGTTATGAATTTTTTAGCGCGTAAAAACTGTACTTTCAGCACACTTTTTTCACCATATTTCTTCGAGAAAACTCACACATTCGGATACCTTCTTTAAAGAATTGACTCTTGAGCCGAACCTGAATTTGAGAATACGTTATCAGAGATATCTTGGCGAAAGAACACCTGAATATGACGCGCCGGGTTGGACTTGTGAATCTTTCTTGAAATGTTTTGAGAAATATAGGAGGACAAATTTTGGGGTACAACAATAGGTATAAACAGCTCGAAGACCGGTTAAGTGCGATGGAGGTCCAAAAAGTCCCTGGTCTGGACTTTGGAGATTTGGGTTTGTCATCTGGGGTGGTGATTCCCCACAAATTTAAAGCACCAGTCTTTGCTAAATACGACGGGGTCTCCTTCCCAAAGCTACACCTCCGTTCATATGTTAGAAAGATCCAGCCATACACTGCTAATAAGAACCTATGGATCCATTTCTTTCAAGATAGTCTATCAGGGACTCAACTTAAATGGTTCTACCAACTAGAAGGAGCTAGTGTTCGTAATTGGGAAGACCTTGCTGCTGATTTTTACAAGCAGTGCCAATATAATTCCGACCTCGCTCCCACGCGTACCCAACTTCAGGGTATGTCTATGGGTGCGAGCGAAGGTTTTAAAGATTACGCTCAGAAGTGGAGATATCTCGCTGGTAGAGTCCAACCCCCGCTGGATGACAGGGAGTTGGTGGATATGTTTCTGGGGACCCTGTCTGGTCCATTTTTCAACCATTTGATCGGGAGTTCATCAACAGGTTTTACGGATTTAATTATGACTGAGGAGAGGATTGAAGTCGGTATCAAGAGCGGCAAGTTACAGAAAGGTGCTTCATCGAGTACCGAAAAGAAGCCCTTCAAGAAGGAGTCTAGTGCAGTTTACAACTATAGGAACCAAAGTCGACCGGAGCGCCGCCAAGCAGTTAATGCGGTAGTTATTTCAAGACCAACTGTTGCCACACAACGTAACACTCAACCAAGGGCAGAGAGGCCTCAAAGACAGTTTACTTGGCTCAACATGTCCTTATCTCAAATTCTGCCACAATTGTTGAAGACTAACTTGGTGATTCCGAGGGAAGCTCCAAAGAATCCCAACACCACATCACCGATGTACAACCCAAACGCCTGTTGTGCTTATCACTCTGATAGCCCGGGGCATGATACCAATAATTGCTGGGCCTTGAAGAGTAAGGTGCAGGATCTGATTGATGCTAAAGAGATCGAGTTTGAAGCGTCAGAAAAGCCTAATGTCATAAAGGCACCTATGCCCAAACATGACGCGGGAGTGAATGTTATTGGGGACGATGAAGAAGAGTTTGACATTGACATCTGGGTTTACCCGACTACCGACGGTGGATTGAGCAATTGGACATCGAAGGATTCTACGCCTGTTTCTTTTATTACCCAGTAATAAGACTTTTGTTTTGAGTTCGTAACAGACAATTTTTAAACTTTACGGCCCGGTGCCTTACCTGAGACACCGTGGCTTTGTTTGAGGGCTTATTATGTGTCATTTCCATATATCATTAATAAAAGAATTGGACGTTTTCTTGCATTTCAAATTTTGCGCTCCCTGTTTTTCTTTTGTATCTTGCAAAACAACTATTTTACACACACTCACATATACAAGTCTACATCCACTCTGGATCCCACTGATAACGGCTCTGCTACTGCCAATTATGACTTCGAAAGTCCGATCAACCAAGCCGAGGACGAAGTTGAGGATGATTGCGAAGTGCCTGGTGAACTTGCTAGACTGTTACTTTAGGAAGAGAGGGCCATACAGCCCCATGAAGAGCCAGTAGAATCAGTAAATCTGGGTACAGAGGTAGACAAGAAAGAGGTCAAGATCGGTGCAAATCTGGAGCCTAGTGTTAAGCAGCGGTTTATTCAGATGCTGCGTGACTATGTTGAGATCTTTGCCTGGTCTTATGAAGATATGCCTGGTTTAGATACTGACATCGTGGTTCATCGCTTGCCTACCAAGGAAGACTGTCCTCCAGTGAAACATAAAGTTCACCGAATGCGCCTAGAGATGTCTGAGAAAATCAAGGTTGAAGTTATGAAACAGTTTGATTCCGATTTTCTAGCAGTTACTTCTTACCCACAGTGGGTGGCCAACGTGGTTCCGGTGCCGAAGAAGGATGGTAAAGTTCGAATGTGTGTTGACTATAGGGATCTGAATCAGGCAAGCCCCAAGGATGATTTCCCTCTGCCTCATATCGACGTTCTGGTTGACAACACCGCACAGCATAAGGTCTTCTCCTTTATGGATGGTTTCTCCGGTTATAATCAGATTAAAATGGATCCCGAGGATATGGAAAAGACAAACTTTATTACTCAATGGGGTACCTTTTTCTACAAAGTCATGCCTTTCGGATTGAAGAATGCTGGGGCAACGTATCAGCGCGCCATGGTCGCTCTGTTTCACGACATGATCCATCATAAGATTGAGGTATATGTTGACGACATGATTGCTAGATTCCAGACTGAGGAAGAACACCTTGACCATCTTCAGAAGCTATTTGACAGGTTGAAGTTGTACATGCTGAGGTTAAACCCAAACAAGTGAACCTTCAGGGTGAGATCTGGTGAGCTGATGGGTTTCGTTGTAAGTGACAAAGGTATTCAAGTGGATCCTGCAAAGGTGAAGGCTATACAGGAAATGCCAGCTCCCCGAACTGAAAAAGAAGTCAGAGGCTTTCTGGGACATCTGAACTATATTGCCCGATTCATCTCACACATGACTTCTACTTGTGATCCCATCTTCAAGTTACTGAAGAAAGATCAAGTGGTAAGATGGAACGATGAATGTCAGGCTGCTTTCGAAAGGATTAAAGAGTATCTCCAAGAGCCTCCTATTCTGATGCCTCCAGTTGAAGGGAGACCTTTGATCTTATACTTGACAACACTCGATAATTCAATGGGGTGTGTGTTGGGGCAGCATGACGAGTCTGGCGGAAAAGAGCATGCTATTTACTACCTTAGCAAAAAGTTTACCGACTGCGAGACCCGATACTCGTTGCTTGATAAAAATTGATGCGCTTTGGCATGGGCTGCTCGTCAGCTGAGACAGTATATGCTGACTCACACTACTCTATTGATATCAAAGATGGATCCAATCAAGTATATCTTCGAGAAGCCTGCCTTGTCCGGAAGAATAGCAAGATGGCAGATGATCTTGACTGAGTATGACATTCCATACACGACCCAGAAGGCAATCAAGTGAAGTGTGTTAGCAGATCATTTGGCACATCAGGCAGTGGACGATTACTAATCCATGAACTTTGAATTCCTGGATGAGAATATCATGTTGGTGATTGAATGTGAAACACCTGGACCGGATGAAGGACCTGAGGAGGGATCCTGATGGTCCATGTACTTCGATGGAGATTCAAACGCTTTGGGTAATGGCATTGGCGCCGTGATCATATCTTCTGAAGGCTCTCATACTCCATTCACCGTCCGACTATGTTTCAACTGCACCAACAATATGGCGGAGTATGAAGCATGCATTATGGGTCTTCGAGTAGCAATTGACCTAAGGATTAAGTTCTTAAGTGTTTTCGGAGATTCCGATCTCGTGATCAGTCAGATCAAAGGCGAGTGGGATACGAAATACCCTAATCTTATTCCTTACAAAGAGTATGTGTTGACATTGCTTCCTCACTTCGAGGAGATAACCTTTGAGCACTTCCCTAGAGAGGAGAATCAGTTGGTGGGCACGCTAGCTACGATGTCTTCTATGTTCAAGGTCAGATGGGACAATGGAGCTCCCCAGATTACCATTGAGAGACTAGACGAACCTGCACATTGCTGCGACATCGAGACCAAAGAGGTAGCAGATAAACCCTGGTTTCATGAGGTGAAGAGGTATCTTGAGGCTCAGGAGTACCCCGAGGGTGCATCTGTTAATGATAAGAAGTTTCTGAGGAGGTTCGCAGCAAAGTTCTTCATCAGTAACAACATTCTTTACAAGCGTAACCATGACTCAACCTTGCTGCGTTGTATGGATAAGAACGAAGCAGAAAGGATTATGGTAGAGTTACATGAAGGTACTTCCGGAACTCATTCCAGTGGACATACCATGGCAAAGAAAATCCTTCGGGCAGGATATTATTGGTCCACCATGGAAGCCGACTGTTATCAGCATTCTCGGACCTATCATAAGTGCCAAGTCTATGCTGATAAGGTGCACATACCTCTAGTACCTCTGAACGTCTTAACAACTCCTTGGCCTTTTTCAATGTGGGGCATTGACATGATCGGCGAGATCATACCTACGGCATCTAACGGGCATCGTTTCATTCTGGTAGCGATTGATTACTTTACGAAGTGGGTTGAAGCAGCTTCCTTTGCTACTGTAACCAAGAACGTCGTGGCACGGTTTATTTGGCACAATTTGATTTGTCGATATGGTGTACCAGAGAGGATTATCACGGACAATGGTACAAATCTCAACAATAAAATGATCACCGAACTCTGAAAGCAGTTCAAGATACATCATCATAACTCTTCTCCTTACTGGCCGAAGATGAATGGGGCTGTAGAAGCGGCTAATAAGAACATTAAGAAGATTGTGCAGAAGATGATAGTGACGTACAAATATTGGCATGAGATGTTACCTTTTGCTCTTTATGGGTACCGTACCTCAGCACAGACGTCAACAGGGGCAACACCCTATTCCTTGGTTTATGGTATGGAGGTTGTCTTACCCATTGAGGTTCAGATACCCTCTCTCCGGATTATGAAGGATGCAGGTTTGAGCAAAGATGATTGGATTCAGACCCGGCTTGATCAACTGAACTTAATAGACGAGAAGAGACTTACTGCTATTTATCATGGTCAAACGTACCAAAAACAGATGATCAAGGAATTTAACAAGAAAGTTAGACGATAAGAGTATCAAGTTGGGGACCTGGTTATCAAGCGTATCATACTGCCTCAAGGTGATCCCAAGGGAAAATGGACCCCTACTTACGAAGGGCCATTTGTGGTTAAGAACATTTTCTCAGGAGGAGCTATGATTCTAACCACCATGGATGGTGACGACCTTCCTCACCCCGTCAATGCAGACATAGTGAAAAGATACTACACATAATCAAAGACCCGCTAGGTCGACTGGCCTAGGCAAAAATAAGGGCTTCCCGGTGAACCAAAAGAGTTCGGGCAAAAATAAGGGATGAAAATGAAAAAAAAACTGTACACCCGGCAAGTCGAAAACCTGAAAAGGCGGCTTGGGCAAAAAAGGGTATCCCGGTGGACTGAAAACCCGAAAGGGAGGTCCAGGAAAAATTAGGGATTAAAGCGTAACACTATGTCTCATTGGATCACCTTGTAACCAGACTTCGGTATCGGCTATCAAGCTCAGACGACACTAATCAATCTGATCTACCTTCAACCAAGTAGAAAAGTGATGAGATGCTCGAGGACATAAAGGCAATAGCAGAGTTGGAACCCAGTGGGATTATTCACATAGCTGTTTTTCTTTGTTTTCACAAATTGTATAAACTCTATTGTTCGGCGGCGTTCTCTTACTAGGACGTCAGCCTCTTGTACAAAAACGCTTATTTACAGGATAACTTCAAAATCAATACAATTCATTTTCAAAGAAATTTCAAACTGTTTTCCTTTTTTCTATTTTGTTTTGCAAAGAACGTCCAATGTTCAATTTTTGATATATGCATTTGACATTGATTGCTGCTCATAAAAATTTACATGCGAAACAAAAGACGATTACTTGTAATATCGGAAACAGGGGCAAACGAGAAAGGTCCAAACCGTACAGTTGCTCTATCCACCAGGTATAGGGATAAACCTAGCTGGAGGAAACAATTGAAAGTACATTCATTCCCCGCAGAGTAAGAGAAAGTTAGTGGTGTTAGCTCTCCCCAGTTGAGACTCGCAACTGCGAATGAATCGGTAACATTCTCCCCAAGCAGAATTTATCCATCATCAACACTAGACAATTATCCCCAGCGGAGTCTGAAAACCTTCCCCAGCGGAGTATAAAAATATACATCCCCAGTGGAGTTGGAAGATTATCCCCAATAGACTTCGGAAGATCATCCATAGTAAAGTCTAAGACGATTATCCCCAGTAAAGTCGTAATTGGAAAATCATCCCCCAGCGGAGTTCATTCCTTTCACCAACAGGAATTCAATCCCCGACAGGTTTCATTATCTCCAGCAGCGGTAATTCATCCCCAGCTGAATTTATCAATGGAATCCTCCGGCAGAGCATCTCCTCCCCACATAGTCATTCTCTCATCAGTTTATTCCCCAGAGGAGTTATCCTCTCCTGCAGGTTTACTCTCACTATCTCCAGTGGAAGCGAAGAATTCCATTCTTTTCTCCAACAACTATCCAGGATTTATTTTCCCCAGCTAAAAACATCGCATCTTCATGCATCATGACATGCATACGCATCATACGACACAATCTCATTTATTTTGAGAACATCATTGCTTGATACATATCATGCATTACATACAGCTAACCTTTACCTTTCAGGATAGATTTTCAAAAAATTTAAACTATGAAGCTTTTACATCAGTTGAATTATGGACAGGCTCCTAAATCTCAACAAAGTTGTTCTCAAGTTGAATTACAGACGATGTTCCTAAATCTTAGCAATGTTGTTGAATTACGGATGAGCTCCTAAATCTCAGCGAAATGATTCTACCTCAGTCGAATTACGGACGAGTTCCTAAATCTCGACAAATACTTCATCAGTTGAATTATGGATAAGCTCCTAAATCTCAGCAAAGCAGTTGAATTACGGATAAGCTCCTAAATCTCAGTAAAGCAGTTGAATTACGGATAAGCTCCTAAATCTCAGCATAAATACTCCCTCAGTCGAATTACGGACGAGTTCCTAAATCTCGACAGATGTTATCTCAGTTGAACTACAGACGATGTTCCTAAATCTTAGTAGAGTTGTTTCCCCAATTGAATTACGGACAAGCTCCTAAATCTCAGCAAAATAGTCGAATTACGGACAAATTCCTAAATCTCGACAGATATGTTCCTCGGTTGAATTACGGATGAGTTCCTAAATCTCAACATAGATGGTTTCTTAGTTGAATTACGGGTGAGCTCCTAAATCTCAGCGAAGTTATTTCCCCAGTTGAAGTACGGACGATGTTCCTAAATCTCAACGAATATATTTTCCCAGTTTAATTACGGACGGGTTCCTAAATCTCGACACCTCAGTCGAATTACGGACGAGTTCCTAAATCTCGACACCTCAGTTGAATTACGGACAGGTTCCTAAATCTCGACACCTCAGTTGAATTACGGACAAGCTCCTAAATCTCGACAAAATCAGTTGAATTACGGACAAGCTCCTAAATCTCGACAAAATCAGTTGAACCACGGACTAGCTCCTAAATCTCAGTAAAATATGTTCCCTCAGTTGAGTACCGACGATTGAAGTTCCTAAATATCAACAGAGACGATTCACCAGCAGAATGACGGACGACGAAGCTCCTAAATTTCTATCTCTCTCCATGAAAGATCAGACTTCCCCAGCGGAATCTTCCTCAACAACAGGTATACAAGCTCTCGCTAAGGAATCTCTTACGCGATCGAAACTCCTCCAAATGGCATATTTAAGCCCATTCCCGACATCACAAGACAATTACCACTTCATGCGAGTGCAAATTTCTGGGCACTCTAGTGTTCAATCCACTTCCACCTTCGGATTACGAAAGGCACGAAAGCCAATCTACATCCTCAGGTTTAAGAAGATTGAACAGGGGCAGCTGTTGTACCCCAAAATTTTCCCTCCCATATTTCTCAAAATATTTCAAGAAAAATCTCCAAGTTGCTCAAGATAGCCTAAGAGTTGGTCAGACAAGCTCTCTCCTAAGGCAGTCTACCCCAAATTAGGGTTTCATGTTGCATCAAGATCCTTGATTCCAAGTGACCTTAAGTACTCACCAGTGTCCTAATATGTTCTCAAGATCATCCATGTCAAGTTTCAAGCCTTGCAGAGGAATTTTGCTCAGTCAATTGCTCAAAGGTCCAAAAGTCGACTGTGCTAGGGCAAAAGTCCATTGTGGCCCACATACAGTCAAAACTCAAGATTTTTGGTCAACATCCACATTTTGAAGTATATTTAATCATTTTATCAAGGTTTGATCATGATTCATCAAGGATTGCTCAAAATTCATCAAGCTTCAAAAGTTGCTAAATTAGGGTTTTATAGGAAAAGTCAATCCAACTTTGACCAAGCATAACTTTCTCATACTTTATGAGAAATGACCCATCCAAAGCTCATTTTAAAGAGGATGCAATTACCTATTATCCATATTCATATCCCAAGATCAAAAAATTCACTCACAAGAAGTTATGAATTTGGACATTATAGGTCATTTTGAAAAGTCAACAAAAACACCTTTTTTTTTGTCAAAGCTTCTAACTTGAGAATGGAATATCAAAATGAGATGAGACCAAAATGGTTGATTAGAGGACATCTCAATATTTCTAAAAAGTCCAATAACACCTCCAAATAGTCAAAATTGAGGAATTTATGCTTTATTGAAGTTGGACTTTTTTGCAAAATTGCCAAAAGTCAACTATCCCCAAAACTTCAAATTTTGCCAAATGGGCCCATTCTTTTTCACTTGTTTTGAGTTTGCATTATTGCCCACGTGCTATAGCCTTGGCCATGTGTCCATATCATATTTTTATTATTTAATTTGATTTTTATTTGAATTAATTCATTTTAAACCAAATTAAATCAAATTAAATAAAAAATATTGATAACCAAAGATCTTTTGATGATTTCAGGTTTCAATGGACAGCTTGCACCATATCAAACTCGTATCAAAGCAATTATACACAAAAAGATTTAAATCAAGCTAAATTTGGAAGGTTGTAAAACCAAATCAAATCAAATATCCAAGCATTGAAAGAGGAAGATTTGGACACGGAATTCATACCTAATGTATTGTACAATACATAAGGGTCGTGTGCAGACCAAAATGGGGGTTGGAGATCAGTTGGAGAGCAAGAACAAAATTTGCAAAAACACCAAAAAAGTGAGAGATCGAAATCAAGTCTAAAGGCAGTTTCAAGGCTTGGTGTTGATCTCAATCTCTTCCTGGCCATCTCCACAAGCGAAAGCAACCAAGACCACGCATTTTCAAGCTTCCCAGAGCACTGTAAGTCATCCACGAATTCACTATATTTTTGATTTTGTATTTTTAAATTTAGGCATAGTTAGCATGAATTGATAGCATATTCTGAATCTACACATCATTTGCAAGCTTTTGGTATTACTTGATTTCGTTTATATGACCTGTAATGAGATCCACCATTGTTAGGGTTTTGTTTTTGTTTTTGGGGTTTTTCGTTTCAGGAACAATTAGCCCTAATAATGGCTATGGTTATGATCAGAAGGAGACGACGAGTTCAACCATGGTCTTAGAAATCATTTTCATGGCCTATAGGAGATTTTTGAATAAGCACGACTTGTAGTGACGACCAACGTCCATAGCTATAAGTGTTACAGAGTTTTAGCTACGGAGGGAGGACATGGATGATGCGTTGGCACTCCCTCATTTGTCAGTTCAAACCAGCGCGCCTTTTTTTTATTTTTGTCCACCATATTTCCTTTTCTTTATATTATAATTGTTTTGTATTATATTAACAATTGATAGCAAGCAGCCTAGTGGTAGACACATCAGCGCATAAGGATCCCAAGGCTGGAGGTTAGGGGTTCGATCCCTGCCTCCAGCAATTTGCATTTTCTTGTTTATATTCAGGAAATCTAGTGCATATTCAAGCCTGAGGTCCACCATGCTCATCCCTCATCCATAAGCCAGATGGCCAGATCTGGTGGCCAAGCATTGAAGGCACACCATAAGCCAGTCAACGCATATGCACTGGATTGCAAAAAGTCCACATGGGTCAGCATAACAGGCCAGGAAAATTGCTTTCTACACCTCTCCAAATCAGGCCTATTTCTCTAACTTTTTATATTTTGTTTGTTTTTTTATTTTATTTATTTTATTATCTTTAATTAATTACTAACCAATAGCATTAATTTATTTTTATCAAAAATCACAAAAATGTTTTTACCCAATTAAAATTCAAACTTTTATTTTTTATTAATAAATACTAATTGTTGTACCCCAAAATTTGCCCTCCCATATTCTTCAAGATTTGCTAAGTCAATGCCTCAAAATCTCCCCAAGGGTTGCACAGTTCAAAGGGCCTCCTAACAGTCAAAAACTAGGGTTTTGGTTCTGACAAAGAAAGTGAAGTTTTCAAGGGTCCAATCAAGTCCCACATGCCTATAAATATGGTCAAGCATCCTCATACCAAGTTTCAAGACTTTCAGCACAAAATTGCACAGTCAAAACCCTAATTGCACTACAGTCAACTGTAGGGGCAAAATGGTCATTTGACAGTCAAAAGTTCAAATTTTCGGTCAGCATCTCATTTTGAAGCCACAAACATCATTTGATCAATGCTTGATCATGATTCTCAAAGCTTGGCTCAAAAATCATCAAGATGCAAAAGTTTCCATATTTGGACAGCTGAAAAAGTCAACTGTAAATTGACCAGGGCATAACTTCCACATGGATTATCAGAAAAATTCCATACAAAGCTCATTTTTAATATAAAGACATTTCCTACAACTCCTATTCACACTTCAAGTCCAAGAAATGCTCTCACAAAAAGTTATCAATTTCAACATTATAGGTCATTTTCAAAAGTCAACAAAAAGGGACTTTAAGTCAAAGACCATAACTTGAGATTGGTAAGTCAAAATGACATGGGACCAAAGACATTGGTTAGAGGACTCAAATACCTTTCCAAAATGTCCAAGAACATGAGCAAAGATTAAAAATTGAGCAAGTTATGCCTTGTGGAAGTTGGGAAAGTTTTGGATATTTTGAAAAGTCAACATTGATTCAAATGACCTGAAAATGCTAATGGGCCTCTTTTTCTTCCACAATTCATCATCCAAGGCATGTGCACGACCATTTGGCCCAAAGGGAAGTTTTTTATCATTTTTATTTATTTATTTGGATTTTTAATTATTAATAATTCATTTAATTAATTAAAATACATGAAAAATACTAAACCTAACCTTTTGAATCTTTTTGTGCATAAAATAATCTCAATATTTCGTGCAAATCAGGTTAGGAAAGAATCAAAGGTGATTGGATATGATTGAGGCCAAAATAGCATGAAAAAGATTTGAAAATTATGGCATGGAAAATCAAATATTGTTTCATCAATTCCTTGATTCTTTGGCTCAAATTCTTTGACCTAATCACTCACATACATATACACATGCTAACCCCCGTGCCCAAGGACTCCAAGCTGCGCCATAGAGAGAAAACCACACTTGAGTTTTTTGCTAAAAAACTGAAGACTGAAAACAGGGATACAAAGCGATTCAAGGCAAAATATCCATTCCATTGGCTTGCTGATGCTTCAAGGAAGGAGATTGAATCAATAGCATAGCCTGAAACCTTGAGAATTGGTAGATACAAGTCAAACTGTATCATTCTTTTGGCATAATCGTATTTTGTTATTTAGACCATATCATTGCATTTTTATGATTGATTTATACTAATGGGACCTTCCTGAAGCTAACCATGTAGCTGAATTGAATTTTTACTCACTATTGAAGAAACTACCATGGACGATATCTAGGTTTTTCAGAACCTTGAATTGGGCGTTTGTGCATATGGAAAAATTGGAACATGAAACCTGGGCCGTTCAATTCAGCATGCTTGGACGATGCTAAATCCACCCTCGCGCCTAATTTATATGGCCATATGGCCTAATCGTTATTTTCTAGAATGTTGCTTTTGGGGACGGTTCAAAACCGTTGCCAATTTCTTTTTTGTTTCAGGAAATAAACAAGCCAAGGAAGAAGAAGGGTATGTGGCCACCGGTGATTGGGTCGTTCAAAATTTCGCGCGGAAAAAAGAGCATCAACGTTTGTTTATTTTATTATGTTTATTGATTGCATAATGTACAAAGAAGTAAAGCAGCTCCACTGGCAGGCATAAGCATTGGTAAACCACAGGACCTGGGTTCGAGCCCCAGGTCCCTCACCCTTTCCATGATTTTTTTCTATTAACGCTTCTATGCAGTTTCAACATTAAGGAGCACCATGCGTCCATAATTTCCAGCTTGCCACGTGTGTAGAAAGATCAATCCAAATGCACTGATTGGAAGAACACCATGGACCCTAGTCAAAGATCCCACACGCGTC
This sequence comes from Vicia faba, assembly GCA_948472305.1. Taxonomy (NCBI): domain Eukaryota; kingdom Viridiplantae; phylum Streptophyta; class Magnoliopsida; order Fabales; family Fabaceae; genus Vicia; species Vicia faba. The sequence continues at coordinate 1,506,745,937 of OX451735.1, read as the reverse complement.
CTGAACAGGTCAATAGGGCCAGGGATAATTGGGCCTAAATGCTAACAATTCACCTCCTACTGGGGACAGAAACCCCCTAGGTTTGCAAGTTTTTTTTACATTTTTTCATTCTTTTTATTTATTTCAATTATTATTTTTAATTAGTTCTTTAATTTAAATATTTTCACAAAAAATATAAAAAAAACAAAAAAATCAGAAAGGACAAAATTAAAATATATTTATTTAATTAATATTTTTTGTAAATAAAACCTTTATTAATTAATTAGTTTTAATCTAGGGTTAATCTTAATATTTTTTTTATAAACTTAAAACTTGGTAGAATTAGGGTTGGTAATAATTTTTATCCTTTTTTCTTTTCTTTCATAATAATTAGATATTTCCTATTATTTTTGTAATTAAATTACCATGTAATTAATTAGGTTAATTTAGGTTTAACTTTAATATTCTTTCTTAATAAATAAAATATTAGAATTAGGATTAATTTCTCAATTTAATTCAATTTCATTAAATTCTCATAAATACAAAAAAACCAAAAATAATTTCTTTTTCTTTAATTTAATTAATTTGCTAATAATTTAATTTCATTAAAAAGGATCCAACGCCCTCGTTTTTAATTTTAATTCAATTCGCGTTTTATTTCTTTTAATTTTAATTATTTATGTACCTCTCCCAAAGCCATGTAAATATTTATCTTTCGCACTTTAATTCTTTATTTTTCTGTCAAATCGGGTCCTGGAAATTTTGGCGATGTGGACCCGCGCCTTTTGTAATAGTTTAGAATTTTATCTTTCTCGCAATTTTTAACTATTAAATAAATGCATGCAAGAATGAATGACAATAAATAAAAACAAACGCGTAGCTCACTCATAACATGAACAAGACAAAATAATTGAACATAACACACAAATCACACACCACCCCTAGGGTACGTCTCACTGTTGCCTTGCCTCGAAAGGTGATCGTCGAGTAGAGGATGTCTTAGTAAGTCCTCATGATCCGGGAACCTGGCATGAGGGTAGCTTCTAAGGTGTCTTCCCATTGCTCTGGTGATCACCATGTCCCGAACCTCGAATTGACCCGAACACCTCCAACGGTGGTGCTACCTACCTCTCAATGGTGGGATGGCACTACTTTAAAGGACATTTACACAGACGAATTCCTTAGGGTAGGTAGACTACTCTAGATACTTGCTCTAAATTTCAAAACAAAACAAAATACTTTTCACACCAACACATTTTCAAAAAGCTTTCGAAAGCAATTTTTCAAACACTCTTGAGGACTGATACAAGAGTCGAACTGGAATTTTCAAAGAAACTTTTTAAACCCACAGTTGAAAAGCAAACAAACCATTTTTTGAAAACACAATGAGCAAGTATCTAAGAGCCCATGGATAACCATGGATAGAAAGGGTGCTAATACCTTCCCTTTCTATAACCTACCTCCCGAACCGAGAGCAATCTCTTTAAGGAATTTTTCTGTGCTTTTGTCCTTTCCAATTGGAGAAAATAAAAGACGGTGACGACTCTTGCTTCCGCGATATTTCGCGAACCAGCGTTAAACAGTCAGTTCCAGATCCACCGATCACACTAATTAATTAATTAGGATATTAATTAGGTAACCTTAGTTTATTTTGTAAATAAATAAAATCAATTAGAATTAATTAGGTTTTAACTTTAATTTAATTATTTTATTTTCTTTCTCAAAATATCAAAAACTCCAAAAATATGTCACTTAATATTTTTCATTAATTAATTTATTTAACAATTAATTTAGTATTTAATTTTAGGATTTAATTTCTTTCCTTAAAAAATAAAAATAACAAAAACATTTTCTTTAACTAAAAGGGTCAAAACCCTAATTCGCATTCGATTTAATTTTCCGCGCGCTTTATTTTTTTTATCCAATTAATGTATCTGCTCCCGGTTTGTAATAAATAATTAGGACATTTTATTTATTTTTCTGCTTTTTATTTTCAAAGGGTTGCTTTTGGCGATGTAAATACCCGACGCCTTGTAATAATTTAGTTTAATTTCCGCATTTTAATTCTGCAAATTATACAACTGCTAGATGTTTGTTTATAGGGTTTGCATGACTAGAATGAATGCTTAATCTAAAATCAATTAGATCACCCTTAACATGTGCAAAGATAAAAATAACTGAAAACAACACACTCGCACATGCGCACTCCTAGGATACACCCCACTTAGTTGCCTTCGTAAACGGTCATTGAGTATAGGGTATTTTAGAGGTCGCCCTCTTGTCTAAAAGATCATAGTTGCCTCAAAATGGTTGCCTCGGAAATTGTTGCCTCGAATACATGATCTAATATATTAGGGTTACCGCTAAGACATCCTAACATTGATTTAGTGACCATATGTCCCTCTTTCGAATTGACCTTCAAACTCCAACGACGATGCTACCTACTCACTAATAGTGGGATAGCATTGTCTAAAGGAAGTTAGCATAGAACGATTCCTTTTTCTAGTAGGTAGATTAGTTCTTAGATACTTGCTCATCCAAAACAAAACTTTTTCACACTTACACTCCTTTTTACAAACGAGTTTTCAAAAACACTTCATTACACTCTTGAAGACAGAAGCAAGAGTTAAATCGAAGTTAAAAACAAAACTTTTCAAAACCCACAAGCACAAAGAAACCATTTTGAAAATGATGAGCAAGTACCTAAGAGCCCGTAGATAACTACGGATAGAAAGGGTGCTAATACCTTCCCTTTCTATAATCTACCCCCCGTACTCAGAAATATCTCAAAAAAGGAATTTTTTTGTGTTTTTTCCTTTCCTTGTTGGATAAAATAAAAGACGGTGGCGACTCTTGCTTACCGCGACATTTTGCGAACACAAACGCAAAATGTAAACTAGCATTTCAAAAACAGTCAGTTCTTCCCACCGTATCACAGTGTGGTAGAGGGAAGTCATCCTTGGGGATTTCCCTATTCAGATCCCTATAGTCTATGCACGTACGCACTTTTTCGTCTTTCTTTGGTACTGGCACTACATTGGCAACCCATTTGGGATAAGATGTCGCAGCTAGGAACCCCGTACCAAATTGTTTCATCACTTCAACTTTTATCTTTTCAGACATGTCAGGCCTCATGCGACGAACCTTTTGTTTGACAGGAGGACAATCTTCTTTTGTCGGAAGACGATGAACTACGATGTCGATATCCAACCCTGGCATATCTTCATAAGACCAAGCAAATACTTCCATATAATCATGCAACATCTGAACCAACCTTCTCTTGACACTGTCTTCTAAGTTAGCACCAATCTTAACCTCTTTTTTGTCCCTCTCGGTACCCAGATTGATGACTTCAACTGACTCTTCGTGCGGCTGAATATCTTTTTCCTCTTGTAATAGAAGTCTGGCTAGTTCTCCCGGTATTTCACAATATTCCTCGCCTTCGTCTTCGGCTTGGTTGATTGGACATTCGAAGTTATAGTCGGAAGTAGTAGAGTCATTGTTCAGGTCTGTCATACGGTCCAGGTTTCGCACAAACGGCCACTAGTATGATGTTCTCATTTGGGAAGTCAAAGTTCATAGACTGATAATCATCCACAACTTGATGGGCCAAATGATCTGCTAGTATGCTTCCTTATAATGGCCTTTTATGTTGTGTGTTGAATGTCGTACTCACTCAAGATCATTTTCCACCTGGCTATCCTTCCGGAGAGAACGGGTTTCTCGAAGATGTACTTGATTGGGTCTATCTTAGAAATCAACACAGTGGTATGAGTCAACATATACTGTCTTATCCGGCGAGCATCCCATGCCAGAGCGCAACACGTTTTCTCGAGCAATGAATATATGGTTTCACAGTCGGTAAACTTTTTGCTCAGGTAATAAATAGCATGCTCTTTTCGGCCTGACTCGTCATCCCCAAAACACACTCCATAGAGTTCTCTAGTACTGTCAAGTACATGATCAAGGGCCTTCCTACAACTGGAGGCATGAGAATAGGAGGTTCTTGTAGATATTTTTTGATTTTGTCAAAGGCATCTTGGCATTCATCATTCCATCTGACTACTTGATCTTTCTTCGGGAGTTTGAAGATTGGCTCACAAGTAGCAGTCAAGTGAGATATGAAGCGAGCGATATAATTGAGACGACCCAATAATCCTCTAACTTCCTTTTCAGAGTGGGGGACTGGCATTTCTTGGATAGCCTTTACCTTGGCAGGATCGACTTCAATGCCTTTATTGCTGACAACAAAACCTAGAAGCTTTCCAGATCATACTCCAAATGTGCACTTGTTAGGGTTTAACCTTAACTTGTACTTTTTCAGACCTCTCGAATAGTTTTTACAGGTGATCGAGATGTTCCTATTCAGTTTGTGATCTGGCAATCATATCGTCCATATATACCTCTATTTCATGATGGATCATATCATGAAACAAAGCTACCATAGCCCTTTGATATCTTGCCCCTGCATTCTTCAATCCGAATGGCATGACCTTGTAGCAAAAGGTGCCCCATTGCGTAACGAAAGTAGTCTTCTCCATGTCTTCGGGAGCCATCCTTGTCTGATTATAGCCATAGAAGCCATCCATGAAAGAGAAGACTTTATGCTGAGCAGTGTTATCGACTTAGATGTCAATGTATGGTAGAGGGAAGTCATCCTTGGGGCTTGCCCTATTCAGATCCCTATAGTCTATGCACGTACGAACTTTTCCGTCTTTCTTTGGTACTGGAACTACATTGGCAACCTGTTGGGGATAAGATGTCACAACTAGGAACCCCGCATCAAATTGTTTCATCACTTCAGCTTTTATCTTTTCAGACATGTCAGGCCTCATGCGACGAACCTTTTGTTTGACAGGAGGACAGTCTTCTTTTGTCGGAAGACGATGAACTACGATGTCGATATCCAACCCTGGCATATCTTCATAAGACCAAGCAAATACTTCCATATAATCATGCAACATCTGAACCAACCTGCTCTTGACACTGTCTTCTAAGTTAGCACCAATCTTAACCTCTTTTTTGTCCCTCTCGGTACCTAGATTGATGACTTCAACTGACTCTTCGTGCGGTTGAATAGCTTTTTCCTCTTGTAATAGAAGTCTGGCTAGTTCTCCCGGTATTTCATAATCTTCCTCGCCTTCGTCTTCGGCTTGGTTGATTGGACATTCGAAGTTATAGTCGGAAATAGTAGAGTCATTGGCAATAAGATCCAGAGTGGATGAGGACCTGCAAGAGTGTGTGTGTGTGCATGTAAGATACATGGCTAATTTGAAAAATGTATTTGAAGGAAAAGAAAGACAATGAACACAAAGATTTGAATGCAAAAGGATCTAATGGTTTGTATTGAATGATCATATGATTAGATGAACATAAATAAAACCCTTGACAAATGGACCGAAGTTCCCCGGGCCAGGCACATGGCTTAAAAAGTCATTGTTTAAATATTACAGACAAAATATTCTTGAATTGAAAGAAAAGCAATAACAAATGGATTACTCCTCAAGGAAGGAGATGGGAACGAAGTCCTTTGCATGCCAATTCTTCAGCCCTATTGTAGTAGGATACACCCAATCTTCAAATGAAGCTTATTCATCAGAGTCACCTATAACATTAACTTTATTGACACCTTTGTCATGTTTCGGCATAGGCGCGGTGATTACATTTGAAGTTGGAGGAGGATCAAATTCAATAGTCTTGTTATCGATCAAATCCTGAATTTTGTTCTTCAAGGCCCAGCCTTGGTCAGTCTCAAGCCCGGGGCTACTTGAGTGGTAAGCACATTTGGTGTTCGGGTTATACTTTGGTGAAGAAGTATCTGGGTTGGCAGGAGGATCGCACAATGTCACCAAATTAGCCTTTAGCATGTGTTGTAAGGCTTGAGACAGTGACATGCCTAACCTCGTAAATTGTCTTCTCGGGGTTTCAAACCATTGATGATTAGCAGATGGTCTTGGAGTAGGAGTTGGATTGGAGATTCAGACAACATTAACAGAAGGATGATCATTCTTCTTGGTACGGGCCCTTTCCCCGTACACAACATTGATTTCCTTCTTTGCGGCAAAAGGTTTCTTTACAAGATTGGAAGTGGAGGCAGATGCCATGGGAATCTTTCCACTTTTGATGCTGCTTTCGACTCTTTCACCGGTTAAGATTAATTCGGTGAATCCGAAAGAGGAACAACCAACTAACAAGTTAAAGAAAGGACCAGATAAGGTGCCCATAAACATGTCGATATGCTCCTTATCAGTCAAAGGTGGTTGAACCCGACTAGCAAGGTCTCTCCACTTTTCTTCGTATTCCTTGAATCCTTCATCCTTCCCCATTGTCATATCTTGCAACTGAACCCTTGTTGGTGCCAAGTCAGCGTTATACTGGTACTGGTGGTAGAAAGCGGTAGCCAAGTCTTTCTAGGTATTGATACGGGAACCATCCAACTGGTAGAACCATTCTAGCTGAGTTCCGGTCAAGCTCTCTTGGAAAAAGTGAACCCATAGCTTCTTATCAGCAGTGTGCGGTTGTATCTTGCGCACATAAGATTTCAGGCGAAGTTTTGGACAGGAGACTCCATCGTACTTTGCAAAGACTGGTATTTTGAATTTGTGGGGAATGACAACCCTAGAGATTAGATCCAAATCATCAAAATGTAAACCGGGGACAACTTGGATTTTAACAGCCTTCAATCTTTCTTCTAACTGCTTGTATTTGACATCGATGGGTGGATACTGCTCGTCAAAATAATCATCATCAGGCGCTTGATCATTAATACAGTCAGCCTGGGTACTCTTAGCCTCACCAATCTGATTCTCGTCTTCTTCAGATGAGTCTTCCACTACCGGGATCTGACGAACCGACTCTTTGAACCTTCTGCCCATGTTGACTAGGGATCTCTTCTTGGGTTTCTTCTTAACTTCCAACAATGCCATCATATCTTGCTGCCCCTTGGCTATGGCTAGTAGATTTTCTTGGAATTGAGAGTTTTGTGCCTGAAGATACTTCACAGTTTTCTCTAGATCCATCTTGCTGAAATAAACAACGGAAAGATAAGGAAACTTGTTATGCAAAAACCTGTCATGTTATGATGCATGGAAGATGTATATGAAAATGATTTCAAGGATTTATGAAATTTAAATTTGTATAGACAAAAGAATGAACAAACACTAATTTTCATTAATTAGTTTGAAATTATTACAACATGCCTCTTGGGCTTACAAGATAACTTTCTAAGATAAAAAGACTTAACGCATCCTCTTCGGTGCGAGACAGGCTTCACACTTTGCTCTTCTTGTAGCTGCTTTGTAAGCTCCAAGACCCTCTTCTCACTAGCATATAATTGAGCTTCGAAAGTATCTCGTTCTTCCTTTAGCTGAATCCAACCATTTTGCAAGTCTTCGAGAGAAGTAGGCATGTCTGGATGGAGGACAGTGTATGTGACATCTCCTTCAACCACAAATTCTATGATAACTGGTAAGATGGAGGGATAAGGCATCACAAGTTTCTGAGCACGAGCCCGTACCCACCTAAGGTAAGGCTCGAGGAGAATGGAATTCTTGTGTCTCAACGTCTTACTGTCCATTTTGCTTACCATCATCCAAGCTCGTATAAATCTCTGACGGTAGCTTTGGTCGTCGCTCTCGTAGTCAAATACCACTCCTTGGATGAGCATCTCATGTGGATCATCCCTTCGAGCGTAACCAAACTGTCGTAAGGCTAAGCAAGGGTTGTAAGTGATACCTCCCCTAATGCCAAGCAAAGGGACATTAGGGAATTCTCCACAACGGTCGATGATAGTAACATTCTCCAAGGATCGAGAACACCAATGAACATCTGAATGTCTGAGCGTCATCAACCTATGGGACCATCTCAAACCTTGCTCGTTTTTCAACACAGATCGAGGAAGGTGCGAAACAAACCATCTTGCCAAGAGAGGAGTGCAACACATGAGGATCCCTCTCTTCCTCATAGTGCGAGAGTGAAAAGAATGTAGGATATCTCCTAACAAAGTAGGCACTGGATTGCGAGACATGAAGACTTTCACAGCGTTTACATCTATGAGTTGGTCAGGATTTGGAAACAAAACCATCCCATAGACGAGAAGGGCCAAGATTTCTTCAAAAGATTTTAAGTCTAAGGAGTTCCAACAATCTTGAGCTTTCTAAAACAAGAACTTGGTTAAGAAACCTTTGACACCACTCCTTGTTTCCCAATTATCCTTGATATCAGATTGTTGCAAGTGTAATGCTTGGGAAATCTCTTCAAGTTTTGGATCTCTTTCTGTACCGTTGAAAGGTAATTTGATTGAGAATGGGAATCCTCAAGAGTTGTGAGAGTTATTTTAGAGTAGGCACAAGTTGATAATCGGGAAAAGTGAAGCAATGATGTAGGGGATCAAAGAATTGGAAAAGCACCTTCATCATATCTTCATCAGTGTTGGAGGTAACCAAGTTTAGGAGGCGACCATGTCTTTCGGTGAATGGAGAATTCTCAGGAACCCTTGATGCTAACTCTTTGAGTTGAGAAGGAATTCTTACAAGATTGACTTGGATAGTACTCCTACGGATAGAAGCCATGTCCTACCAAACAGAACAAAGATAAATCCTAATAATCCTTGAAATGGTTAGTGAGAATGAGTATGATGTTATGATGTTTATGATGTCATGTATAAGTAAATATATACAAACAAGGCAAACAAGTCCTTAGGCTTAGGCTTGCACGGAGTCTCATAGGTAAGTACCCTCTTGAAGTTTAGTTGGCTCAACCTGTCCTAGAAATAGTATCTGGGTTCTAAAGGATCTCAATATCACTGATTTGTCTTCTCGGGCATTGTTTCAGCACAAGTCTCTTTCACGACGATCGAAATATCCCAAAAAGTCAAACCTCAATGAGTGTAGTATCGAGCATCAACAAACTTTAGACTGCACCAAAGCCGGTTATCTCACTACGTCCTAATGGCCAAGTTGGTCAAGTAAAGATTCTAAAAGTAAATTAGTGCTTCATGACACCACTCAGCGGCCCCGTATTCTCCTTGACTACTCAATGGCTACCGGTACCCACAAATGTGTCATACTAACGTAGTTATTGCTTAGACCATGTCAGTATACCCCGCACAGTTTCCACAACGTATTGCTACTTACCTATAAGGTATCCCAAATCTGGCTAGAGGATTAGAACAAGCCCAAACAAGGAACCAAAATGTAAGGCATACAAATCAAACAATGAAAGAAAATAAATGTGATCTAGTCCTAAGGTAACCTCACTTTTAAGTTGCTCCCCAGCAGAGTCGCCAGTTCTGTGATACGGTGGGAGAACTGACTTGCGTGTTTTGCGTTTTATCGCAAATATTGCGGTTAGCCAGAGTCGCTACCGACTTTTCTTTTATCCAAAAGGAAAAGCTGAAAAGAATAGGAAAGACCTTTGAGATTATTTCTTGAGTTCGAGGGATAGATTATGAAAAGGGAAGGTGTTAGCACCCTTTTCATCCATAGTTATCTATGGGCTCTTAGTTGCTAGCTCGCTTTAAAAGTGTTTTGTAAATGAGGTAGCAACTAAGAGCCCGTAGGTAACTACGGATGGAAAGGTGCTAACACCTTCTCTTTTCATAACCTACTCCCGAACTCAAGAAAATTCTCAAAAGGTTTTTTCTGTTTTTTTCATCCTTTTCTTTATTGGATAAAAGAAAAATCAATGTCGACTTTTGTTATCCACAACAATTACGATAAAACACAACACACCCAAATCAATTCTCCCACAGTATCACAATAAACTCTAAATTTTTTTAGCTCCAACTAAACCTCTTCTTTCTCTCAACTCACTTTATCCTAATAAACCCAATTTATTTTCCTACCTTCCGTTCCCCCACCCCCACAATTTTTCTGTGATAATTGATTATGTATAGAAATGATACCTGTCGAAGCCCTAAAAAAAGAAAGTAGATTGGTAGAGCAAACAAAACCGACTTCATGAGGAAAATTCTACCACCAATAGATAAATGTTTGTTGAAATTTGTAATTAACTATGCCATCACCTATATATTCTTCTTCTGTAATTACTTTGAATAACAACACTTCTCTTTTTCTCCTTTTCGCTTCGTCTACCAGTTCATTTATAATTACTATATCGTCCATCATTTATCTGCTTTTTGAGTGATTATGAAAATACTTTTTGTGTTACAGCCTTTTTCCTATTTACTAGGACTTGGGAATAACCTTATACATACACATGATTAAAGAAATTGGTCTAAATTCAGACAGTTTTACTAGATTGTCTTTCTTTGGGATTAAAGCTATGAATGCAGTTTAGTTTCACAGACTATCCGACAGTTGGAATGAAATTCAAAAATAAATATCTGAAAATTGTCTTTGATCACCTCCTAATATTCTTTAATGAATCCAAAGTATATTACTAAAAAACCTTGAACAACCCTTTATAATACTAAAAAACTTCATTCTTTATCTCCTCAACCCTGTCATCTTTTTCCGAATTTCCTTGATGCATACTATTTTATTAATTCTTCTTCTGTTGAGCAAACGCATGTAAAAGAAATTTGTGTTGGTGTCTCTTTCTATAGATTTTAAGACTTGCTATTTTAGAATTAATGAGTAATATAAAAGCAACTAGAAAAGTAACTCACTAAATAATATCGGCTTCTTGAAGTGTATTTAGGGAAAATAAAGAGTTAACTGTGCAGGGTAGTAAAAGAGTTGTAATTTACTATGGTGCAACAACATTTCTTTTTGTAAATATGACGCAATAGACATTTTGTTGTTGTACATCTATCAAAATTACATGCCAAATGTGATGTGTTACTACATGTATCTAGAACATGACAGAGGATCTTATAGTAACTTTCATTTTGTGTAAATATTAAGAGTTATTTTTACTATTAATAAAAAAACTTATGATATGACAATTAATTTCGATTAATTATGAATAGTGACGAATTCAAATGAATTTTATGACTCATGAGGGCATCAATTTGATCAAAGTGCGGAAGTATATATATATATATATATATATATATATATATATATATATATATATATATATATATATATATATATATATATATATATATATATATATATATATATATATATTTGGTGAATCATAATTGTTAAAATAAGAGAGCAATCATGCAAAAAGTCAAAATCTAATAACAAAAAGACACAAAATGTAAAATAATCTCATGAGTATAAAGATAAAGATCTAATTCAACTCGGTTGGAAATAATGACAATCAAACACAAAGACGTTGCAAGACTATTACGCCTTACGAGTTATCGTTGTACTCTATCAGGTAGAGTGGAAAACAAGCATGCTCGCCCCATTTAACTTTGACCTATAAAGTTCGCAAAAAATTAGGTGGGGCGGGCAAACATATTTGAGGGTACACATCTAAAATCTTGTCTCGCCACGCAAAAATAGTGATGGCGGGCGCAGGGCGGGCCCGCAGATATTGGACCTTTTAATCTTAAAAATTAAAAAAATTGTATATTTTAACCAACACCCGTAAAAGCTCGAAAAAAAATAGAGTGTGACAGACACTTTAAAGGGTGCGGGTCTAAAACCCTGGCTCGCCCCATGAAAAAGTGCAGACAAAAAGGAAAATGCTCGACGGTCTGAGCCCTTTTTGCCACCACGGCTACCAGGTATCATTGCTTGTGAAGAGGCTCTACTTTCTTAGGGATTTGATTTTTCTGCTTGTCTTGTTTATTATCATTTACTTTATCGTTTTAGTCATTACAAATCCCCTCAGTTAAATTATTGTGCATCTCTTAGAATTGAATATTTTCGCTAAAACATATTTTGCATGCATAATTCAAAACCTCGTGTCTCAATTTGTTTTGAAATGATTCTAGTCAAATAGTTGAAAATTGGATAAATAAACGCATGAATGCATAATTCATATCATACTAACTTTTGATTCAGTAATACACTTCAATTTTCTATTAAAAATCAATATTTAAAAGTGTGATTCGATTTAAGGTTATGCATGATTTGGATTATGAAATAACTCTGAAATTTAGAATTTGTCTTTCCCAAAGTGATTTGAATCCCGTGTTTTCTTTATTTAAATCAAATACGATTTCGATTCGAATCATACATAGAGCTAATTCGATTCAAAACTAAAATTATATTTTGGATTTTTTTTTGTCAAAGTGATTCAAACTATAGAATTCCTTAACTCGAATCAATGCCTTGAATCAATTACTCGAACCAAAAATATAGATTCCAAGTTCTTATTATATTCTTTATTCAAATATTTCTCTCATTTAACTTGAATCTTCACCTCAGCTTTTAACTCAAATAATGAGGTCATTTACTCATTTGTAAGACATAATATTCATAACATATATACACCAAAATTTTCAACTCTAGTATACGCAAATAATAACTTTGAAAGATTTTCAAAAAAATTGGAAACTAGCTTTCAAAGAACACTTTTCAAAACTGTAATCTGCATTTGAATTCATCTTCAACCTCTAACAAGGTTATCAAGTTTGAGTTTCTTCTCAACTCTAAAAGAGTGTGAGATCTATTGTAGAGGAGGTTTATTCTTTGTTAATGTTTGTGAATTTTGGAGTTGTAGATCAAGGGTTTGATAATCCAACAAGAGAAAAAAGAAAATATTTCTTCTCCATTGAAGACTTCAGTAGATCTGATTGAAGATTGCTATGAACGAAGTTGGAACTTTTTGTTCCTTGAGATAAACTAAGAGCTCATACAAGGTACTGGTAAGGTCGAGTGAAAACCGTTGGGAAATGAAGGACCAGAGCATATTTTTTTATTAGTTTAAGTGAATATTTAAGACTTAGTGAAGGTCTTGCATAATTAAATTTCATGAGTTGTATACATCAAAATAAGGAAAGATTCAGATTGAAATTATGTATTAATTTCACCATTATATGATTCCTTGATTGTCTAAAACATATGTTTTAAAATTGTCAAAATAGTGGAAGATTGCAAATTTTCAATGGTTTCCCATTGGAGATTGGATAAGGCACAAAGTGAGGACAGGCGCATTGAATGAGTATAAACACAACTCCACTTTTCTCTATTCCTCTCCTTAATTTTATGTATAGTTTTGAATTATTAGATTTTATCGCTTTCGTAGAATCACATGTTGCTAGGTTTTATATGCTTATATAGATTTATGTGTAAGCGTAGGCCATGAATAAATTAATTAATCTAATTTATGTTTCCGGTATATATTTTGTAACTTGTAATATTAGATTGATTGATTAATAAAATTCCACTTAAATACCTCATATAAATTGAATTTGTATTGATTGATTCATTGATTGTCTAGAATTCTAATCGTATCATATTTTATTGCATCTTTTAAATATAGGGCAATTCGGGATATCGATTCAACACATATTTCATAAAATTCCACTAACCCAATTTTGTAAAATACTCTAATTTTAAGAAAACAATTTTTGGAACCTATTTTAGGAAAAGTATCGATTCAATCTCCGACCCATTATAGACCACTCTCACCCATATTCTTCCGCAATAATTGACATCAAGAGCTGGACTTCTGACCATGTCTCACAACTTCGAAGGTTAAGAAAATGGGCAAAGACAATCTGAAGGGTGTGTAAAATAGAACTCTCATATTCAAGGGCGAAAATTATGCGTACTTGAAAGATAACATGTATGTATAGATAATGTCGACTGATAAAATGCTTTGGTTTGCCATCTAAGATGGCCCCTTTGTCCCAAAAAGAGCTGTTGAAGGGGTTAAAACTATAAAACTTCTAAAGGATTAGATTGACAAAGACATTAAAAAGGCTTCTTACGATCTAAAAGTCAAGAAGATACTAATTTCTACCTTAAGTGCTAATGTATATTACACACTTTCTCATTAAAAGACTGCTCAATCAATGTGAAATACACTTTGGATACTTAATGAGGATACTGAAGATGTGAAGAAATCTAAGATTTAACACGCTAATAGAAGAATCTGGGTTTTTTCATATGGAACCCAGTGAGACAGTAAAATCCATGCATATGTTTTGATCTTACCTGATTAGGAGGGATCGTCGATGGCCCAAAAGCTGAAATTGGATGGCTATTAAAGTGAAGTAGGGGGGTACCTACAAGACGCTCTGATGTTAAATTAAGGTTCAGAGTAAATGAAAGTAATGAAAGTGTGTAGAATGAATGAATACATGACCCTCTCATGTGAGAGGGTATTTATAGCCCCCAGCATTGGGCCAAGATCCATGCATTGGGCCAAGAAATCAGGTCCAATAACGAGGACTACCAGAGTTACGTGATTAGTGGAGTCCAACATATGGCCTCCTCCCTGGTCAACTACCCCGAGATAATAGGGAAGTTGGACCCGTTGTTCTTGGTGGGCAGGATGATGGTTTAGGATAGTTGTTGGCCATGTTCCCCTTGTGGGCACGTGAGGTTATCCACAACGGTTGTGACTTAGGTTAGATGGTATTGGGACATAACAGGTGTCCCATCCCAGAACAGGAGCCCCTAAGTTATTACTCTTGGGCAAAAGAGTGATGACTTAGGACCAACTTAAATGTCGAGGAAAGGTTGCCCACAAGGGAATTAATTTCTATCCTCGACGCACGGGGTTAATCTAGTGTAAAGTCATATTTTGGTCGGGGATGATATGGTTCGAAGATTATCAGGCTCCTCGTCGACTCTTTGTGTACGGTACAAGCACGTGTGCGAGAGGACCCTCATCAGTCGATTCGTTGATTAGCGCCTTCACGCGGTTACTCGCTTGGGACTTCACGTTCATAGGGAAATCGCATAAATTTTCCCCAAACTTGTCTCCTCGAGGTGTCCGTAGGAAAAGGTGCCACAATAATGTCGAGCATGTGTTCTACAATGAAGACTTTGAAATAGAGTTAGTGCATGGTTTCACGCGTAATATTTTGGTGCCAACGACGCATCACTATGCGTGTCACACATGGTGGCTATTTGGAGCGCCATCATTGCCTAAGGAAGCCTAGGGGTCTAAGAAATGATGATTCCTTGCACGCTACCCGTGTGGTGGGGACTAACTATAAAAGGAGGTAAAGAGATCCACTTAAGAATTTTCACTTTTACTCTCCTCTTGCTTCTCCTCTGTTCCCAAGCTGCTCTGCTGCTGCAACCGCCACCGTAGATTTTTCCAACGTTCATCTTTCTCCAAGTAAATGATTTCCTTTGAATATGTTAATTTACTTTAGGGCTTTAGATAAACGAATGAAGTTTCTGGTGAAGTTCACGAATTTTGGATGAAGATCCATGGGTTTTCCGATGAAGTTCATGAATTTCATATGAAGATTCATGAATTATGGGTGAGGATCCATGAACTTCAGATGAACTTCATGAATTTTGTATGAAGATTCATGAATTCTGGATGGAGATCTATGAGTCTCTGATGAGCTTCATACGGGTCCGTGTCGGGGATCAATCCTTGTAATTTGGAAAAATCGAGCAGGTCACTCAGTCGGGGAGAACGTTCGTGATTTTTCTTATCCATGAGGAGTCGTTTCCTCTCGCGTAGGCCTAAAGGGCCTGAGTCGAGGACCTACCCTCGAGGAGCTCCTCGCCTTTTCACTTGATCTACGGTGGAAGGGTGGATTAGATGATGTCGAATTCACTATTTTCGCCTGCTTTTCAAGTAAGATGGCTCAACTAGTCGATGAAGTTGTTTTGCTTGAGTATAATGGTGAGGAAATAGGCACAGACAACCCCTAGATTGGGTCGTGCCTAAACCCAAGAATCTGATGTCTCAGTTTGTTCATGATTCTTCTGACGCGTTCAACGTTGTCGAGGAGAGGGAAGATGATGCTCTCGCCTCCTAGTTGATTCTTATTCCAAACAAGAGCAGGAGGATCTACTCAGCTTTCTCGGGAAAGCGTTTTCCTAGGAAAGCGCTTTCTCATGTATGAGTTTGCCTTTAAGGAAGCGGGGATACGCCTGCCTTTTACGAATTTCCAGGTGAGGGTTTTCAAATGGCTAGACCTGGTGCCTTCTCAACTCTACCCAAATGTGTTTGCGTTTATGCAGGCATTTCAGACCGTTTGATGATACCTTAACATTGGAGATACCTTAACTTTGTTCTTCAAAATATCCCACCTCCAATGGTAGACGGTTGGGGGCCTCCAGGCATGGCGGTCGTTCAAGCAATTCAAAAAGCTATTTCGACCATATCTGGAATCTGTCTGACATTTCAAGGAAAGGTTCTATGTCGTGAAGCCTATTCTAGAAGCGGCCATGGGCTCCTTGTACAAGTGTTCAATCAAAACTGAGGACAGTCGGGAAGTGACAAAGCTAAGGGCGAAATTTCCCCTTGAATGGTAGTGGAAGCATTTCAGGAAGAAGCCAGAATATTATGCAGTAAAGCCCGAGGAGTTAGATGCCCAGGATAGGCTTGCTTATGATAAATTGGTGCCCTATGTCAAGAGTTTCTCCCCTGCCGTATGCATGAATTTGAACAATAACTTCATTTTCATTTATGAGGGGGAGAATATCTATGTTTCCCATCTTATAGATACGAAGGTGCTCCTCAAATGTTCTTCTGATGAGGAGTCCTTGAGAATTTTAGGCGGGGGCGTACCCGTAATAAATATTTCATCTATTTTGTCTTGTGGACTGATCCTTTTCCTTTTTGGATTGCATGTCGAATGGCGACCATCCCGAAAGGTGTGCTCAAGTTAAGGGGCAAGGTTGGCCAAAAGGTGCCCAAAGGGAATGCTGCCCAGATCCAGGAACAGGCCAAACTTGATGCCCATGTCGATGACTCCTCTTCTCAAGGTGATCAGTTCTCTTCTTCTAGACAGTCCATAAAAAGGAAGCGTGAGGAAGGTCCCGAACTTGTGGTCCTTTCAAATAAAGGCGATAATGTTAATGAGACTTTTGTGTTGCCCCCCTGTTATTTCAACCATGGTATTTTTGGTTGGAACAACTCCTTAGGTATTCATGAAGCAGAGAGGGAAGCCATTTTGTCTGCAGACAAGGAGACACAACAAAAGAATCTATCCGAGGATGTGGCCATTTTAAAGAGGGTTCTTGAGACTACTTTGGCCCAGAATGATGCGGCTACGTGCTGCCAGGACGCCCTTGACAAAGAGAATGCCCAAATTTACAAGTTGAAGGCACATAATGAAAAAATGAAGAACGATATACTTTACCAACAGCCGGAATATGAGATCCAAGTCGGGCTCCTCACAAAGTTGAACGAGCTAAAACATAAGATGGAGGCCATGGCCAAGGAGAATGAACGATTGGCTGCCCAGGAAAAGGAGATAGAGCAGACCATGACACCTGCTGATGAGGAAACCAATGCGGAGAAGGCCTTTCGAACTAGGAAAAATATGATTGCCCGGATTCGCCTTCCCGAGTAGGATGTCTTGGATACCCTCAATTATGGCTTTAACACCTCCGTGGAGCACCTCAAATTTATCAACAGCGGGGTCAAGCTTGTGACCAAAGAAACCAGGACTTTCAACCAGGTGGTTGATGGGAAGATAATCTATCCTCCCAAAGATAATCGTGAAGAGGAGTCAGAAGATGAAGAGGATGGGCATAAAGATCAATTTGAATTTTAGGCATGCGTGCCAGTGCATTTACTCAGCTTGCACGCCAAATTTTGCTTTAAGGCTTGTGTGATATGGTGGGAGAACTGACTTGGGTGTTTTTCTCTTTATCGCAAATGTTGCAGTTAGCAAGAGTCGCCATCGACTTTTCTTTTATCCAAATGGAAAGACTAAAAAAACAGGAAAGACCTTCAAGATTATTTCTTGAGTTCGAGGGGTAGATTATGAGAAGGAAAGGTGTTAGCACCCTTTTCATCCATAGTTATCTATGGGCTCTTAGTTGCTTGCTAGATCACTTCCTTTTATTTTAAAATGTGCTTTGTGTGGTTTTTTGAAAGTATTTTAAAAAGGCGCCTTCGTTTAGGCAAACTTTTTAATAGTTCTCGTTCGTAAGAACATATAAAAAGTGTTAAGATTTTGAAAATATTTCATGTTTGGAAAAGGTTTTGAAAATGTTTCAAAAGTGTTGGTGTTTGTTTTGAAAATAAGCAAGAGTGTTTGATTTGAAAATGAGCAAGCAACTAGGAACAACCTACCTACTCAAAAGTCTTTATTCATTTCTTCCTTTCCTTTGATATTGTTATCTTACCATTCATTTGGTAAGAAGCCTTATCTTTGGATGTAAAGGGACGAGTGTGGGTCATCGTATAGTCATGATAGCAATGTTGTGAGATATCTTAGCATTTTATCTTTGAGGGACTAAAATCATTTTGAAAGGAAACATTGATAGCGTCATCGAGGGACTATGATCTTGTATTTTTTATTTGTTTTTTCTAAGACATCCCACATGTATAACATGACCATTTTGGTAAGGCAACAAAGTGTAATTACCCTAAGGGTGCAAGTGTGCAAGTGTGTTTGATTTACATGCATTGCTTATCTTGGATTAGGGTTTGCTACTTGTTGATTTTAATCTTTCCATACAAATCCTAATTACTAGCATTTATATAAAGAGATAAATTGGGAAAAGTAAAATTACTACGCTATTACATCATTAGGGGAGAGGGTGTACAAATTTACAAATGGGGATTGCAAGAAAATTAAACCTAATTATCTATTACAACCATATTGAATAATGTACAAGAATTGAATAAATGTATAAAAAGATAAATGAAAAAGAAATGATTTTTGTTTGGTTTTTGTTAAGGATTTTTACCTAATGACTAAAAAGGAAAAAAATTTAATTAAAGATAAATAAAATTAAATCTAAATTAATTAAGAAAATAAATTAGGTTAAAAAGTAATTTTTTAGGGTTTTTTTTTGAAAGGTTTTAAGTTTAATAAAATAAACATAAAAATTAATTAATTAAAAAGAAAATCTAAATTCTAAATTAATTTTGATTTAAAAGAAAATAAAATAATAATTAAACCTAAATCTAAATATTAATTATTTATAAAAATAAATAAATTAATTTGTTAAGAAAATGTTTTTGTTCTTTTTTGTTTTATAAAGAAAATAAACATATAAATGTGAAAATAATAAATAAAAATATTTTTGAAGTTTTTTATTAATAAAAAAAAATAATAATAATAATAGTAATAAAAATATAATAAATAAAAAATAAAATAAAAAATAAAATAAAATGAATTAAAGTGATAAAAGAAAACAAATATAAATGGTTAGGTGTGTGAAAGTGAACAAGGGGGTATGGGGCAGAAAAACTGAAAAGGCCCACTGATGGAGGCCCAACGCTGTTGTTTGGAAAGAAAAAAGGAGGAAAATGTGAGAAAATGAACAAAAGGTAGCGCTGGGTGTTGAACCCATGACCTCCAACATACACACGGGCTACCTTTGCCACTGGGGTGGCTGTACATCCGGTAACATTGGTGAAATAATAAATACATAACATAAGTCATGTCCTGAATGTGACTTCATCTTCAACCTCCAGCCTGAACATCTGTAACTTCACCATTTCTCAACAAAAATGAAATATGCAAACATGAAAATTTCTCTATTTTTCGATACGAATCCAACCATATAAATATCATAAACTATAAATCAAAGATGAATGAGAATTTCTAAAAGTACCAAATTCTGACCTAATGATTTTCAGAGACTCAAACCTAAAATTCTCACTACTCAAGCAATATAAATGAAATTTATGGACATGTATAGTTTCAGGGTAATGATGCCTATATTTTATCTTCACAAATGCAAGCCTAACAATGCCTAAATGAGAAGATAGAAGTTATGAAAATGTACCTCAAAACTGGAAATCATGAAATGAGTTTGAGCTGCTTTCAAGGAGTTGTGATGATAAGGTTAGCTTCCTCAAGTTCCCTGGAAGCTAATGCAATGCTTACTTGATGCTCAGAGTGTTTGAATCGTGCTAGATAAGTAAAGGTGCAAGCTCTATTTTTTGGTTATGGAAGTTGATGAAGATGATGTTACAGTCTTGTAACATGGACTTGGACCACTTGTGTGTGATGTATGTAAGGTGTTTGGATGATTTAGAGACAAAACGCACAAGTGGAAATGGAGATGAGAAGTTTTGGATCAAAACTATCATGTTTAGGCAGTTTTGTGCAGCAAGGGTGCTTGGGAGAGTTTGAGGATGTTTTTAATCATGCCTTGGCTTGCAATAGACTTGTGCATATGTATGGAAAAGGTTTCAGATCAAATGTACTCAAGATTTCTGAGTTCTGGCCTTTTGGCTCTATAACTTGCTTTTGAAGAAAAGTGAGAAGACAAATCTCAAAGTCTTGTACACGCGTGTTTTGAGTTCAAATAGGATTTAGACACGTTTCTTTTGGTTTATAGTGGTTTTGTGTGCAGAAAGAACAAGTGCAAGGCTCAAGAAGTTGACAATTGCAAAAGTGATGCTTTATCAAAATGGAAATGACAACTTTATGCCATAAATGGAAAATCATTTTGGACAAAGCTTAAACCAAGTGGGTAAGGGCATAAAGGGTTGCGTAAACCATTAATTATGGAGTGAAAAACAATTGGGAGGCCTGCAAAGCAAAGATTATGCAGCCTAGCATGGATTTGGTCCATGTGTTCATCAAGAAATGGCTTGTAACTTAAGTTTGAAAACCCTAACTTTTTGCCTTCGATTCTCCTTGCTCAAGTATGATCTCAATAAGTTCTTCGACATTTTGGAAAGCTTGTAAAATCATCTGCAAACCCTATGTTGGACATTTTTGAAAGTTCATCTTGTAACTATGTGAAAAATTTCCATGAAGTTAGGTCAAAATACTGCCTAAACTAGGGCAAAATTTCACTAAGTTTTCAAGTTTCATGAACATGTCTTATTAAAATGATAACTTGAAATACAAGAATTTATATGAGAAGTTGTGTTATACAATATTTTAGATCTCATTGAGATCTACAACTTTCATGTTGGAAGTTTCCTTTGAATCATCTGGCATGATGGTGTAAATTTGGCTCAAAGTTATGAAAAAATATGAATTTTTCAACACTTAGAAAAATTCTGTCAGAAATTTTGACTTTTCAAAATGAAAACTTGACTTTTTGATTTCTTGAAGAACAATTTTCATATTTTGACATTTCTTGATGGATTGTGATCTTTGGTACTTAATTTTGACCAGAAAGTCAAAGTTTGACTTTTCAGTGTATAATTGACTTTTCATCAGTTGACTGAAATTCAACTGTCAATCAATTGAACTTGAGGAATGTTTTGAGCCATTCCAATAGGTAAAAATGATGCATTTTAATCCTTGATATCATGCCTGAAATCAACAAGTCAATTGCTAGGTCAAAAATCAGAGATTGCACCTTCTCAGTCAAAATCCTAATTTTGACCATTTTGCCCTTTTGATGATCTGATCAAATTTATTGAGGAATTATGATCCAAACTTGATCGAATGACATATATGAGTTCATAATGTTGATATGGACCAAAAATTATGAAGTTTGACTGTAAATTGACCACAGTTGAGTTTTCCCCCAATACAACTGATTTTAGGTCAACTGATCAATTGACTGAGCAAAAATGTGATCCAAGACTTGAAACTTGACATGAGATATCTTGAGAGTCCAAAATGATCTATGAAAGTCATATGGGGCATTAAAAGTCCATTTTCCCTATGCAATCTCAATTCCTAATTTTCAGTCATCAGTGCTAGAGGATGTGTCTTGAGTTGATCAAAACTTGTGCAATATTGAATCAAAGGAGATCTTGTGAGAGATTACTTGAGAAATGAGAGGGAAAATTTTGGGGTACAACATCTTCCGCTGTTCAATCTTCTTAAACATGAAGAGTTAGATTGGAGGATCAGCCATTCGTGACTTGAAGGCGGAAGATGATTGAACACTAGAGTTCCCAGAAATTTGCACTCGAAGATGTATTAGGAATGGGCTTATAGATGCCATTTGGAAGAATGATGGTAAACATTGGAAGAAGTATCAGCATGAATCTTGGTCGATTTATACTAAAACTCGATGTTTCAACTGTGGTACAAAGGGTTAGTTAAATGCATATGTATGCATGATGTTCACAAGATGTGGTATTATGTTAAATACATTTTGTATGTATATGCCATGATGTATGAATAGGGCATGCATGTTTTTCCTGAAAAATAAATCCATGACTGCTGCTGAGGAGTTTTAAATCCCAGATTGTTGTTGGGGATTATCTCTTGAATGCTAGCTGTTATCTGGTCGGATCCAGGCTTCACAACTTGCTAAGGATGAGGAAGTCAACTGCTATATAGTCGGATCCAGGCTTCACAGTAACTTACTGGAGAAGAAATAATTAAATGTTATCTGGTCGAATTCCAGGCTTTGCAGAAAATTTCTTGGGGAGAGTGAAGTAAGGTGGTTATTTGGTTGGATTCCTAGTTTCCCAACGACCTGCTGGGGATACGGAAATTAACTGTTGTCTGGTCGAATTCCTGAATTTGCAGTAACTTGCTAAGAAAGATGAAGTTGAACTGATATCTGGTCGGATCCAGGCTTTACAGATTTTCAGGTGGATGAAGTTAATTGCTATCTGATTGGGCCCATGCTTCACAATAAACTTGTCTGAAGAGATAGAGTTGAACTGATATTTGGTCGGGTCCAGGCTTCATAGTAACTTGAAGTGGTAACTACTATCTGGTAGGGTCCAGGCTTCATAGTTTTTTGAAAAGTTATACTATTATCTGGTTGGGTTCAGGCTTCATAGTGTCTTACTGGGAATCGTAGCTAGTGTTATCTGGTCGGACTCCAGGCTTCATAATAACTTGCTTGAAAAGACGAAGTTGAACTGATATCTGGTCGGATCCAGGCTTTACAGTCACTTGCTTGGAACTTAGTTGTTATTTGGTCGGATTCCAGGTTTTACAACAAACTTTTGAGGGGAATTGATATCTGGTCAGATCCAAGCTTCGTAATAGCTTACTTGAAAAGATGAAGTTGAAAACTGATATTTGGTCGGGTCTAGGCTTCACAGTAGCTTGTTGGGGTAGAGGCAAACTCTACTGGGGGAAAGAAGTTAAACCCTGGTCTGGTTGAGTCCATGTTCTTCTATATCTTGAAGAGTTAAACTATTATCTGGTCGGGTCCAGGTTTCATAGTACTTGAAAGTTGTACTATTATCTGGTCGGGCCCAGACTTCATAGTGACTTGAGAGGTTAACTATTATCTGGTCGGGTCCAGGTTTCGTACCAGCTTGGAAATTGTACTATCATCTAGTCGGGTCCAGGCTTCATAGTATCTTTTGGAGGTAGTAAAGGTTTCGTTGATGACCTTACTGGGGATTAGGGGTTATGGCCCTATAATTTGTAATGGTCTGAAAGGAAAACTCAAGCTGGTGAGTGTAGACTCAGTCGGGGAAGAAAGACTCAGCTTGGGAGGATAGACTATGCTGGGGAAGATAGGTTCAGTTGGGGAAGACAGGCTATGCCGGGGGAATTTGTTGATTGTTGTATGTTGGGTAAATAAACCCTGTTGGGGAAATAAACCATGTTGATGAAAACTTGATGAACTGTTGACGAGGTGAGTTCTTTGAGGGAGATATCTGTAAGGCTTCTTCTTGTAGGATCAACTTAGCTGGAGAGAGAATTGTCAGGAGATTGAGACTCTGGCTGGAGCTTAACCTATGCAAAGAGACTTTGTGGGTAACTCTGTTGAAGATTGTTTTATTGTAGCCGGTCCTTGTGGGGATAATGTTATTAAAATAACTCTGTGGGGATATTCCATATACATTAAAGAGATGTTTGTTACTGTTTAGCAAGACACATGTGCCAAATAGTTTTAATTATGTTCATATGCATATGTTCGTTCAATTTTAGTCATTGGACAATTTTGCATTCAAAATAAAAACAGAAATTTTGCACTTCAAAGTATATTTGTATTGATAGTTTGCCCATGAATAGGCGTTTTTGTACAAAGAGACGGAGATCCTAGTAAGAGAAAATATTCAGAAGGAAAACAAAACTGAAGACAAAAATAATATCCATGTGAAATGATCTCATTGCATTCCAACTCTACTATTGCCCCAATGTCTTCGAATGCCCCTTGCCGTTGATAAAAGTTGATTGGATTGATCTTGGACCGTTTGAACTTGGACCTTGGTGATAAAGTTGATTGTGGTGATTCCATGGGACATAGTTATACACTTTCAATCCTTAACTTTTGCCTGGACCACCCTTTCTGGTTTTCACCCACCAGGATACCAATTTTTTCCCAAGTCGCCCTTTCGGGTTTTCAACTTGCCAGGTGTACAATCTTTTGCATATATCCCTAATTTTTGCCCAAACCTTTTGGTTTGCTGAGATGCCCTTATTTTTCCTAGGTGTGTCAACCGAGTGGGTCTCTTATGTGTAGTATTTTTTAACTATGTCCACGTTTATAGGATGTGGGAAGTCTTCACCATCCATGGTAGTCAGCATCATGGCACCGCCAGAGAACACTCTCTTGACAACTGTGATCGGTGGATCTAGAACTGACTGTTTAACGCTGGTTCGCGAAATGTCGCGGAAGCAAGAGTCGCCACCGTCTTTTATTTTCTCCAAATGGAAAGGACAAAAGCACAGAAAAATTCCTTAAAGAGATTGCTCTCGGTTCGGGAGGTAGATTATAGAAAGGGAAGGTGTTAGCACCCTTTCTATCCATGGTTATCCATGGGTTCTTAGATACTTGCTCATTGTGTTTTCAAAAATGGTTTGTTTGCTTTTCAACTGTGGGTTTTAAAAAAAGTTTCTTTGAAAATTTCGGTTCGACTCTTGTATCAGTCCTCAAGAGTGTTTGAAAGATTGCTTTTGAAAGCTTTTTGAAAATGTGTTGGTGTGAAAAGTATTTTTGAATTTGTTTTGAAATTTAGAGCAAGTATCTACGAGAATCTACCTACCCTAAGGAATTCATCTGTGTAAATGTCCTTTAAAGTAGTGCCATCCCACCATTGAGAGGTAGGTAGCACCACCGTTGGAGGTGTTCGGGTCAATTCGAGGTTCGGGACATGGTGATCACCAGAGCAATGGGAAGACACCTTAGAAGCTACCCTCATGCCAGGTTCCCGGATCATGAGGACTTACTAAGACATCCTCTACTCTACGATCACCTTTCGAGGCAAGGCAACAGTGAGGCGTACCCTAGGGGTGGTGTGTGCGATTTGTGTGTCAGATTCGTTTATTTTTGTCTTTTGTCATGTTATTGGTGATCTAGCGCTTGTTTTTATTTTGGCCATACATTCTTTCATGCCATTATTTAACAGTTAAAAATATTGCGGGAAAGTAAAAATTCTAAGCTATTACAAAAGGTGCGGGTCCACATCGCCAAAATTTCTCGAACCCGATTTGACAGAAAAAATAAAGAAAGTAAAGAAAATAAAGTGCGAGAAAATTAAAATGTTACAAGGCCTTGGGAGAGATACATAAATATTTAAACGAAATAAAATAAATATGCGAATTAAATGGGAATTGAAAACGAGGGCGTTGGACCCTTTTTGCAAAATTAAATTAAACGATGAATTAATTAAGATTAAAAAGAAAAGAAATTGTTTTTGGTATTTTTTGGTATTTTATGTTTTTAATGAAAAAAGGATAAAATGCAATTAAACCTAATTCTAGTTGTTTTTAATTTATTAAAAAAAGAAGATTAAAACCTAATATTAACCCTAATTAATTTACATGCAAATTTAATTATAAAAATAAATATTTAATTATTTAATTATTATGAAAGAAAATAAAAAAGGGACAAAAAATTAATTAAACCCTAATTCTATATTTTTTAGATTTTTATTAAAAGAGTCAAAATTAAAACCTAAATTTAAAACTAATCAATTAAAGTTATTTATTTACAAAATACTAGTAAATAAAATATTTATTATTTTATTTTCATCTTTTCTGATTTTTTTTTTATTGTTTTGTGTTTTTATGGAAAAAATAATTAATTAAAAAAGAACAATAACTAAAAGAAAGAAAAAAAAACAAAAAAAGAAAGAATGAAAAAAAATGCAAACCTAGGGGGGTATCTGTCCCCAAGGTGGAGGTGAAAGTCCAATAATTCTGACCCATTTGGAGGCCTTGTTGACCTTTCCATGACGCGTGTACACGCGTTGACTAGGGTGTATTGTACTCTCTAGATCATGGCCTTTGATTTGATACCCAGGTACGCGTGGATGGTTGGATTGTGAGGGTGTATCATGGACCACAACATTGAACCTGCATGTGATTATTAATTGGAAAAATATATGGAAAGGGAGTGAGGACCTGGGGCTCGAACCCAGGTCCTATAGTTTACCAGTCACTATGCTTGCCAACCGTCCCAGATGCGCGTGTTGTATATGTAACAACGAATAAATAATAAAAATAAGAATTGGTTAGTGGCCTAAAAAATATAAAAAACGCGCGCTGATTTTAAAAGGACCAATCATTGCTGGCCACGCATCTTCTTCTTCCTCGTTCCTGAAACATAAACATATTAGGCAACGGTTTTCATGGTGTTCCCTTAGGCATGTTTCTGGAAAATAGCGAATAGGCGTGTGATGCTCATAAATTGAGCGCGAGGGTCTCAAACTCTTCGTCCAAGTATGCTGAGCATGTTCATGGCACTGTGGTGTCCCAATTTTGCCTTATTCACAAACCCCCAATTCAGAGCTTCATAAACCCTAAAACGTGGTAATGGTAGAATCGTATACAATGCTTAAAAACACAATTAATTCACATGGTTAGCATTAGAATCACACAAGGAACATGAATCAAACATTAAAAAGTGCTAAATGCGCATGAATTGAGATGCACGATTATGAAAAAAAAGTGAGAAAAGTTGGCTTCTGTACAATGTTTCAAAGCGTTAGAATTGCTGCTTTTGATCCAGGAAGGTTGCTTGATGTCCTTGGAAGGCAATAGGATGAATTTTGTGGCTTGAAACGACCTAGAACTAGGTTTTCAGTTTTGAGTTTTTAAGCCAAAATTTCAAGTTTGTGCCTTGGTCTCTTGCGCAGCTTAGTGGTTTTCTGCATTAGGTTTGTGATCAGGCTTAAGTATAGAGTGAATTAGGTCAAGAATTTTGATCAAAATCCATGCATTGATGGTTTATGAGATTTGATTTTTCAAGCATTAGTTTTTCAATATTTTTCATGCAAATTGATACCAAATCATATCCAATCCTTCCCTAATTGGTCATGCACGAATTTGAATGTCCAATGAGAATAATTTCTGCACAAAAAGATTTTATTTCATTAGTTTTGTATTTTTCATGTATTTTATTTAATTAAATGAATTATTAATGATAAAAAATCCAAATAAATAAATAAAAATGTAGAAAAACTTCCCTTTTGGCCTAATGGTCGTGCACATGCTTTGGATGATGAATTGTGGAAGAAAAATGGGCCAATTAGCAATTTTAGGTCATTTGAAGCAATGTTGACTTTTCAAAATATCCAAAAATTTCCCAACTTACACAAGGCATAACTTGCTCAATTTTTAAGCTTTGCTCATGTTCTTGGACATTTTGGAAAGGTCTTTGAGTTCTATAACCAATGCCTTTGGTCCCATGTCATTTTGATTTACCAATCTCAAGTTATGGCCTTTGACTTAAAGTCCCTTTTTGTTGACTTTTGAAAGTGACCTATAATGTTGAAATTGATAACTTTTTGTGAGAGCATTTATTGGATTTGAAGTATGAATATGAGTTGTAGGAAATGTCTTTCTCTTAAAAATGAGCTTTGGATGGAATTTTTCTGATAATCCATGTGAAAGTTATGCCCTGGTCAATTTACAGTTGACTTTTTCAACTGTCCAAATAAGGAAACTTTTGCATCTTGATGATTTTTGAGCCAAGCTTTGAGAATCATGATCAAGCATTGATCAAATGATGTTTGTGGCTTCAAAATAAGATGTTGACCAAAAATTTGAACTTTTGACTGTCAAATGACCATTTTGCCCCTACAGTTGACTGTAGTGCAATTAGGGTTTTGACTGTGCAGTTTTGTGCTGAAAGTCTTGAAACTTGATATGAGGATGATTGACCATGTTTGTAGGCATGTGAGACTTGATTGGACCTTTGGAAACTTCATTTTCTTGATCAGAACAAAAACCCTAATCTTGACTGTTTAGGAGACCCTTGCACTGTGCAACCCTTGGGGAGATTTTGAAGCATGACTTGGCAAATCTTTGAAGAATATGGGAGGGCAAATTTTGGGGTACAACAGTTGACCTGTTCAATCTTCTTAGACCTGAGGATGCAGATTGGCTGACGTGCCTTTCGTAATCCGAGGGTGGAAGATGATTGAACACTAGAGTGCCCAGAAATTTGCGCTCACATAGTAGCAGTGATGGTGGAAATGGGCTTACAGATGCCATTTGGAGATTGATGGATAGGATGATGGGCTTATAGATGCCATCTGGATGTTGATCGCGTAAGAGATTCCTTAGCGAGAACTTGCATACCTGCAAAAAAGAAAATGATTACCTGACATGTTGCAGGAGCTGGTTTTCAGATGCTTGGTATAGATGTGTCCTGACTGGTTACAGGAGCTGGATCTGGAGCTTCAAACGGTGATGAATGAACCAGGGATGGTTACTACCTCAGCATGAACGGTGAGAGAACCTTGGGTGACTTTAACTTCAACAACAATCATTGAGCAAAATCTTGGGATTACCACCTCCGCAGGATCGGGAAGAGAACCATAGGCAATTATAATCTCAACAGCGGACGTTTGAGAAAAACCTGGGTTGGAATTATCATCTCCACAAAATTGGGGAGAGAACCATAGGAAATTATAATCTCAAAAGCGGACGTTTGAGAAAAACCTGAAATGGAATTATCATCTCCGCACCGCTGGGGAGAGAACCATAGGAAATTATAATCTCAAAAGCGGACGTTTGAGAAAAACCTGAAATGGAATTATCATCTCCGCACCGCTGGGGAGAGAACCATAGGAAATTATAATCTCAAAAGCGGACGTTTGAGAAAAACCTGGGATGGAATTATCATCTCTGCACCGTTGGGGAGAGAACCATAGGAAATTATAATCTCAAAAGCGGACGTTTGAGAAAAACCTGGGATGGAATTATCATCTCCGCACCGTTGGGGAGAGAACCATAGGAAATTATAATCTCAAAAGCGGACGTTTGAGAAAAACCTGGGATGGAATTATCATCTCCGCACCGTTGGGGAGAGAACCATAGGAAATTATAATCTCAAAAGCGGACGTTTGAGAAAAACCTGAAATGGAATTATCATCTCCACACCGTTGGGGAGAGAACCATAGGAAATTATAATCTCAAAAGTGGACGTTTGAGAAAAACCTGGATAACTTCTACTGAGTCTTCATCAGAAAAATCTGTTTGGGGTCGATTTAGCTGGACTAGAGAAGGCCTTGGACTGGATAAGAAATCTTTGGAGTCGATTAACTGAACTGGTCTAGGTCTTGAAATATGATGGAGAATTTAGCTGAATCTTTCCTGAAAGGTAAAGGTCAGTCATATGCAATGCATGATATGGATCAAGCGATGATGTTCTCAACATAAATGAGATTTGTATGATATGATGCGTCTATGCATGCTATAATGATGTATGTGTTGTTTTAGGAATGCAGGTTTTTTGTCTAGGAAAGTAAATCCTTGACGGGTGCCGGGAAGTCACTCCTGGGCTGATGTTGAAGAATAAGCTTTGCTTCCGCTGGGGATGATAATGGTAAGAATACCGGTAGGAGAAGATGACTCTGTTGAGGAATAAACTTGGCGAATGGAAGATTCTGTGGGGAGAAAAGTACTCTGATGATCTTGCTGGGAAGCACTACTCTGTGGGGAGAGAGGTACTTTGCTGAGTGTTGATAATAACTTGCTGGGGATCCTCTTGTTGCGTTGGAAGTGTTAATAGACTTCGCTGGGGGTAAGAACACTGTATCGACGACGATCTTTCCATGGCTTTTGGCTGAGGATAACCTAGTTATATCCTGTTAAGGAAATAACTCTTTGAATAAAGCCGGACGACGCGTTCGTGCTTTTGCGAGGATAAGCTTCCAGAATCTACTGGGGATAAGCTTACCGCTTGGGGAGATAAATTCCAACTTTCCTGGGGAACTAGATTGGACTTTCCTGGGGAAGTTTTGATATGCTGGGGAATGTTGATATCTGATGGAGGATACCCAACTTCCTTAAGGTTTGATAATATAATTTGGAGAGAGAGTGTATTGACTGCTTACTCTCTGGGGAATTGAGATATTCCGGTTATGTTCTTTAGCTGAACTTACCTTGGTACCCTGGAGGATAGAACAATTAGATTGCTTAGACAACTCTTTATTGCCCCTGTTTCTAATGTTACCTGTAATCAATTCTTTGTTTCGTATGCAAATATTTATGAGTTAGCAAATTATTGTCAATGCATATATCACAAATTGAACCTTGGACGTTCTTCGCAAAACAAAACAGAAAAAGAAAAACAATTGGCACTTTTAACTGAAAAGTATATTTGTATTGATTTTTGAATGGCCTGAAAATAGGCGTTTTGTGTACAAGAGGCTGACGTCCTAGTAAGAGAACGCCGCCGAACAAAAGGATTTATACAAATTTTGTACAAAAGAAAATAAAACAGCTGTGTGAAATGAACGATCCCACTGGGTTTCAACTCTGTTATTGCCTTTATAACTCCGAGCGTCTCATCACTTGACGACCTAAACAAAGATGAAGCTGACTGGTCGATGTCGTCTGAACTTGATGTAGATACCGGATTCTGGATGCAAAGTGATCCAATGAGACATAGTATTACGCTTTATCCCTAATTTTTGCCTGGACCGCCCTTTCGGGTTTTCAGTCCACCGGGATACCCATTTTTGCCCAAGCCGCCTTTTCAGGTTTTCGACTTGCCGGGTGTACAGATTTTTTCATTTCATCCCTTCATTTTGCCCGAACCCTTTTGGTTTGCCGGGAAGCCCTAATTTTTGCCTAGGCATGTCAGCCTAGCGGGTCTTTTTTCATGCGTAGTATCTTTTTACTATGTCTGCATTGGCGGGGTGAGGAAGGTCGTCACCATCCATGTTGGTCAATATCATTGCTCCTCCTGAGAACACATGTTTGACCACAAATGGCCCTTCGTACGTAGGGGTCCATTTGCCCCTTGGATCACTCTGAGGAAGGATGATTCGCTTGATTACCAGATCCCCAACTTAATATTCCTGTGGTCTGACCTTTTTGTTAAATGCCCTGATCATCCGTTTCTGATACGTTTGACCATGACAGATAGCAGCAAGTCTCTTTTCATCAATAAGGTTGAGCTGATCAAGTCGTGTCTGAATCCAATCATCTTCGTTCAGATTTGCATCCTTCATTATCCGGAGAGAGGGTATTTGCACTTCGATCGGCAAGACTGCCTCCATACCATAAACCAGAGAGAAAGGAGTTGCCCCGGTTGACGTCCTAGCTGAGGTACGGTACCCATGCAGAGCGAACAATAACATCTCGTGCCAATCTTTATAGGTCACTGTCATCTTCTGCACGATTTTCTTGATGTTCTTATTTGCTGCTTCTACAGCCCCATTCATCTTCGGTCTGTAAGGAGAAGAATTGTGGTGCTGTATCTTGAACTGCTCGCATAGCTCAGCGATCATCTTGTTATTCAGATTGGTACCGTTGTCTGTAATGATCCTCTCTGGGACACCGTACCGACAAATCAGATTATGTCGAATGAACCGTGCCACAACAGTCTTGGTTACCGTAGCATAGGATGCTGCTTCGACCCACTTCGTAAAGTAATCAATCGCCACTAGGATGAAGCGATGCCCATTGGATGCCGTAGGTTTAATCTCACCGATCATGTCTATGCCCCACATTGCAAACGGCCAAGGCGCAGTCAGAACATTCAGGGGAACTGGAGGAACATGTACCTTGTCTGCATAAATCTGGCACTTATGGCATGTCCTAGAATGTTGATAGCAGTCAGCTTCCATTGTGGACCAGTAATATCCTGCCTGAAGGATCTTCTTAGCCATAGTGTGCTCACTGGAATGTGTACCGAAGGTCCCTTCATGTAGCTCTTCCATGATTCTTTCTGCTTCAGTCTTATCCACACAACGCAGTAAGGTTGAATCATGGTTTCGCTTGTACAAGATGCCGTTGCTAAGGAAGAACTTGGCCGCAAACCTTCTCAGAAACTTCTTATCATTGACAGATGCACCTTCAGGATATTCCTGAGCTTCCAAATATCTCTTCACCTCATGGTACCAAGGCTTCTCAGTCACCAATTTAGTCTCGAGATCGCAACAGTATGCCGGTTCGTCCAGTTTCCAGATGATGATCCGGGGAGCCTCATTATCCCATTTAACTTTGAACATAGAAGCCATTGTAGCTAACGCGTCCGCTAGCTGATTCTCTTCTCTTGGAAAGTGTTCAAAGGTTATCTCTGTGAAGTGGGGAATCAAGGTCAACACACATTCTCTGTAAGGAATAAGATTCGGATGTTTTGTATCCCACTCTCCTTTGATCTGATTGATCACAAGAGCGGAATCTCCGAAGACACTCAGAAACTTAATCCTTAGGTCGATCGCAGCTTGAAGACCCATGATGCATGCCTCATACTCTGCCATGTTGTTGGTACAGTTGAAACACAACCGAGAAGTGAGCGGAGTATGAGTACCTTGAGGTGATATGATTATGGCGCCGATACCGTTACCCAAAGCATTGGAGGCTCCGTCAAAGTGCATAGACCATCGGGATCCTGGTTCAGGTCCTTCATCCGGTCCAGGTACTTCACAATCTGTTACTATCATGATGCTTTCATCCGAAAACTCGAAGTTCATTGACTGATAGTCATCTACGGCCTGATGTGCCAAGTGGTCTGCCAATACACTTCCCTTGATGGCTTTCTGGGTTGTGTACTGAATGTCGTATTCCATCAAGATCATTTGCCATCTTGCAATTCTCCCAGACAGAGCAGGCTTTTCAAATATGTACTTTATAGGATCCATCTTTGAGATCAACAAGGTGGTATGAGTTAGCATATACTGTCTCAGCCGGCGAGCAGCCCATACCAAAGCGCAACAAGTTTTCTCAAGCAGTGAGTATCGGGTCTCACAGTCGGTAAACTTTTTGCTAAGGTAATAAATGGCATGCTCTTTTCGGCCAGACTTGTCATGCTGCCCCAGCACGCACCCCATTGAGTTGTCAAGTACTGTCAGATATAGTATCAGAGGTCTCCCTTCAACCGGTGGCATAAGGATGGGTGGTTCTTGGAGATACTCTTTGATTCTGTCAAAAGCAGCCTGACATTCATCATTCCAACGTACTACCTGATCTTTCTTCAGCAGCTTGAAGATTGGCTCACAGGTAGCAGTCAGATGCGAGATGAACCGAGCGATGTAATTCAGACGTCCTAAAAAGCCTCTGACCTCCTTCTCTGTCCTAGGAACTGGCATCTCTTGAATAGCTTTGACCTTGGCAGGGTCCACTTGAATTCCCTTGTCACTTACAACGAAGCCTAGCAACTTCCCAGATCTTACCCCGAAGGTGCACTTGTTCGGGTTCAACCTCAGCTTGTACAGTTTCAACCGGTCAAACAACTTCTGCAGATGATCTAGGTGCTCTTCCTCAGTCTGGGACCTTGCGATCATGTCGTCAACATACACTTCTATCTCATGATGGATCATGTCATGAAATAAAGCAACCATGGCACGTTGGTAGGTTGCCCCAGCGTTCTTCAGTCCAAAAGGCACGACCTTGTAACAGAAGGTGCCCCACTGAGTAACAAAGGTAGTCTTCTCCATGTCTTCAGGTGCCATCTTGATTTGATTATAACCTGAAAAACCATCCATGAAAGAGAACACCTTGTGTTGAGCTGTATTATCCACGAGGACATCAATGTGAGGTAGGGGAAGTCATCCTTGGGGCTGGCCCTGTTCAGATCCCTGTAGTCGACACACATTCTGACCTTACCGTCCTTCTTAGGTACCGGCACCACATTAGCAACCCACTGAGGGTAAGAAGTCACTGCAAGAAACCCGGCATCAAACTGTTTCATAACCTCGGCTTTGATCTTCTCAGACATCTCTGGGCGCATCCGACGGACCTTTTGCTTAACTGGAGGGTAGTCTTCCTTAGTTGGCAAGTGATGGACCACAATATCGGTATCCAACCCGGGCATGTCTTCGTAGGACCAGGAAAAGATCTCCATATAATCATGTAGCATCTGAGTCAACCGTTGCTTCACGCTGAGCTCTAAGTTGGCACCAATCTTTACCTCTTTCCTGTCTGCCTCAGTACCCAAGTTTATTGTTTCCACTGGCTCTTCATGGGGTTGAATTGCCCTCTCTTCCTGAAGCAACAGTCTTGCAAGCTCACCAGGCACTTCGCAATCATCTTCACCTTCGTCTTCGGCTAAGTTGATCGGATTTTCGAAGTCATAATTGGCAGTAGCAGAGTCGTTATCAGTGAGATCCAGAGTGGATTGAAACCTGTATGAGTGAGTGTGTGTGTAAATACAGCTGTTTTGAAATATATGTAAAAGAAAGAAAGACAGAAAAGGAGCATAAGATTTGCAATGCGAGAAAGCGTCCAAGATTTTCATTCATGATATATGAAATGACAATTTATATGCCCTCACAAATAGAACCACGGTGCCTCGGGTAAGACACCGGGCCATAAAGTTCAATTTTATTGTTTATTACAGATACCAAAAACATAGGAATTCATTACTTAGTAACAAGAGAAACAGGTAGGTTGTCCTTTGCACTCCAATTGCTAAGTCCACCGTCAGTTGCCGGGTAAATCCAGCTATCAAACTCAGCTTCATCCACTTCATCTTCGTCCCCAATAGCATTCACTCCATGAGCAGGCAGGGGAGCTGTCACTACATTAGGCTTCTCAGATGCCTCAAACTGTACCTCCTTGGCGTCAATAAGATCTTGCAGCTGGCTTCTTAATGCCCAACAGTCATCAGTGGAGTGCCCCGGGCTATCTGAATGGTAAGCACAACGAGCATTCGGGTTGTACTTGGGAGATGCAGTATTGGAGAACTTTGGAGCCTCTCTGACAGTCACTAAATTGGTGGATAGCAACTGTGGCAGGATCTGCGACAAGGTCATACTCAACCGGGTGAACTCTCTCCGGGGTCTTTCAGCCCTTTGAGGATTTGTCGGCCGAGGAGCGGCAGCAGGCTTGGCAATCGTTACCGCACTGACAGATTGGCGGCGCTCAAATCTTTCTGATCTCCGGGAGCCATATACAGCACTAGCCTCCTTTTTGAAGGGTTTCTTCTCAGAACTAGATGATGCACCCTTCGGAATCTTACCAGACTTTAATCCAGCCTCAATTCTTTCTCCAGTCAGAATTAGATCAGTGAACCCTGCAGACGAATTCCCGATGAGATGGTTGAAAAATGGCCCAGATAGGGTCCCCAGGAACATGTCTACCAACTCCCGATCAGTCAGCGGTGGCTGCACCCTGCCAGCCAGGTCTCTCCACTTCTGAGCGTACTCCTTAAAACCTTCACTTGAACCTAACGACATACCCTGGAGTTGGGTACGTGTAGGGGCAAGGTCGGCATTATATTGATACTGCTTATAGAAAGCAGTAGCCAACTCCTCCCAGTTACGAACCTTGGTCCCATCCAGCTGATAGAACCATTCGAGATGAGTCCCTGAAAGACTCTCCTGGAAGAAGTGGATCCACAAATTCTTATCCGCCGAGTACGGTTGAATCTTCCGAACATAGGACCTGAGGTGTAACTTGGGACAGGACGCCCCGTCATACTTAGTGAAAGACGGTGCTTTGAACTTCCGAGGAATGATCACACCAGTAGACAAACCCAGATCTCCAAAATCCAGCCCAGGTACCTGTTGTATCTCCATAGCACTCAACCTATCCTCCAGTTGCTTGTATCTGTCTTCTGTCGGAGGATACTGCTCTTCATCAAAATCAGTCTCGTTGTCGGAGACTACCGGACTAGGAACCCTTACCTCTTGAGGAGTGCCCTTGCCAACAGAAGAACCAGCCTCTTCATTCTGCAGAGTGTTGCCAAACCTTCGGCCCGAGTTGAACAGAACAGTCCTTCTCTTCTTCTTCTTCTCCTTCTTCAAGAGCAGAGCCTTCAGCTCTTCTTGTCCTTGAGCCAGACCCTTGATTAATTCCTAAAATTGCGCATTCTGCGCCTGAAGAGCTTTGATGGATGTCTCGGTTGATGACGAGTCAGGATTCATGATGCTGAAATAAACAGTGAAGAACTGTAAGCAACCTGAAAAGGGGAAAACCTGCTATGCACATGATGAATGAGATGTGTTTATGCAATGCATTCAAGGGTTCGAAAGTTCAACTTTGTTGTAGACAAAAAATAACACACGTTATCATTAAGGAAATAATTGTTTAGTACATCAAGGCCTCATGGGCACAAATTACAAAAGCAAATCAATCCCAAAATATGCTACGCATCCTCTTTGGAGCTATGTAAGTGTTGAGATTCCTCTCCTCATGCAACAGGCGGGTGAGCTCCAAGACCTTCTTTTCACTGGCATGTAGACTAGTCTCAAGAGAATTCCGTTCTTCCTTAAGCTGGATCCAGCTCTTCTGCATCTCTTCCCAGGATGTGGGCATCTCAGGGTGCTGAATAGTGTAGGACACTTCTCCTTCCAAGACTGGTTCTTTGATCACAGGGAGCATATGAGGATAAGGCATCACTAACTTCTGGGAGCGGGCTCGTACCCACTTGAGATAAGGTTCCAACGGGATGGAGTTCCTGTGCCCCAGTGTCTTGCTGTCTATCCTACTGGGCATCCTCCAGGCTCTGATAAATCTCTGGCGAAGTCCTTGAGTATCGTTGTCGAAGTCAAAAACTATGTCAGGAATTAACATGTCATGAGGACCATCCCTCCGAGCATAACCAAACTGTCTCCAAGCCAGGCACGGGCTGTAAGTGATACCTCCTCTGATTCCAAGTAAAGGAACATTAGGGTACTCCCCGCAACGATCAATGATAGTGACATCTTCTCTGGACCTAGGGCACCAATGTATATCTGCATGTGTAAGAGTCATCAACCGTTGTGACCATCTCAAACCCCGCTCATTCTTCAGGACTGATTGTGGAAGGTGCGAAATAAACCACCTTCCCAGGAGAGGAGTGCAACACATAAGGACACCTCTTTTTCTCATGGTTCGAGTGTAACATGAGTGAAGGATGTCCCCCAGCAACGTAGGTATAGGGTTCCTGGACATAAAGATCTGGACAACACTGATATCTATAAGCTGATCTGGATTAGGGAACAACACCAAACCATAGACAAGGAGGGCCACCACTTCTTCAAAAGCTTGTAGGTCAAGGGAGTTCCAACATTCATGGGCCTTTTCAAACAGAAACCTGGCTAAGAACCCTTTGATACCACTTCTAACTTCCCAATGTCCCTTGAGGTCAGATGACTGTAGGTGCAAGGCTTTAGCAATCTCTTCAAGCTTAGGTTCCTTTTCTGTACCGTCGAAGGGTAGCTGATCAAGGATAGGGATCTTCCGGAGCCGGGAGAACTCCTCCAATGTAGGTACCAACTGATAGTCCAAGAAGGTGAAACAGTGATGCAGAGGGTCAAAGAACTGGAACAGGACCTTTATCATATCTTCCTCAATGTTGGTGCTGACCAAGCTGATGAGGCTTCCATGTCTTTCACTGAATGAAGAGCTCTCGGGAATCCTGGATATAAGTTCCTTAAGCTGAGGGGGGACCTTTACAAGACTGATTTGAATTGTCTTTCTACGAACAGTTTCCATGTCCTACAAAACAAGAACAAAGATGAAAATTCGAACCCCTGAAATGGTTAGTCAATGCATATGATGCTGGATGATGTCATGATGCTATGATTAAACACACCACAGATATTTACAAAGACAAACATGTAAGGCACACAAGGCACACAAGACAAGCCCTTAGAGTTTAGGCCAGCATGGGGTCTTGGTATTACCCTCTTGAAGTTGGTGGGTTCAACCTGTCCTATCAAAGTAACCGGGTTCTAAAGGTCCCAATATCACGGGATTGCTTTCATTGTTCATCGTTTCGATTTAGCCACTGAACTGGCGACCGAAATATTCCAGGAAAGCAACCCTCAATTGAGTGTAGTATCGAGTATCAACCAACCTCGGACTGCACCAAAGTCAGTTATCTCACTACCCTAAAGAGGCCAAGATTGTTCAATTAAGGTTCCTAAGGTCTGTTGATGCTTCATGACACCACGCGGAGGCCCCGTACTCTCCTTGACTGAACTCAAGGGTTACCGGTACACACCAAAGTGCCACATCAACGTAGCAGACTGTTTCAACCATGTCGGTATACCCCGCACAGTTCCCTCACAGCCTTATTGCTACTTTCTAAGAAAGGTATCCCCAGATCCGGGTTAGGATCTATAGAACTCCCAAGCAACCCACAATAATAAAGCAAGCAAGGAAAGCAATTGAAAACACAGTGATCTTAGTCCTAAGGTACACCTCACTTTAAGTTTATATTCCCCAGCAGATTCGCTAGTTCTGTGATCGGTGGATCTGGAACTGATTGTTTAATGCTGGTTCGCGAAATGTCGCGGAAGCAAGAGTCGCCACCGTCTTTTATTTTCTCCAAATGGAAAGGACAAAAGCACAGAAAAATTCCTTAAAGAGATTGCTCTCGATTCGGGAGGTAGATTATAGAAAGGGAAGGTGTTAGCACCCTTTCTATCCATGGTTATCCATGGGTTCTTAGATACTTGCTCATTGTGTTTTCAAAAATGGTTTGTTTGCTTTTCAACTGTGGGTTTTAAAAAAAGTTTCTTTGAAAATTTCGGTTCGACTCTTGTATCAGTCCTCAAGAGTGTTTGAAAGATTGCTTTTGAAAGCTTTTTGAAAATGTGTTGGTGTGAAAAGTATTTTTGAATTTGTTTTGAAATTTAGAGCAAGTATCTACGAGAATCTACCTACCCTAAGGAATTCGTCTGTGTAAATGTCCTTTAAAGTAGTGCCATCCCACCATTGAGAGGTAGGTAGCACCACCGTTGGAGGTGTTCGGGTCAATTCGAGGTTCGGGACATGGTGATCACCAGAGCAATGGGAAGACACCTTAGAAGCTACCCTCATGCCAGGTTCCCGGATCATGAGGACTTACTAAGACATCCTCTACTCGACGATCACCTTTCGAGGCAAGGCAACAGTGAGGCGTACCCTAGGGGTGGTGTGTGCGATTTGTGTGTCAGATTCGTTTATTTTTGTCTTTTGTCATGTTATTGGTGATCTAGCGCTTGTTTTTATTTTGTCCATACATTCTTTCATGCCATTATTTAACAGTTAAAAATATTGCGGGAAAGTAAAAATTCTAAGCTATTACAAAAGGCGCGGGTCCACATCGCCAAAATTTCTCGAACCCGATTTGACAGAAAAAATAAAGAAAGTAAAGAAAATAAAGTGCGAGAAAATTAAAATGTTACAAGGCCTTGGGAGAGATACATAAATATTTAAACGAAATAAAATAAATATGCGAATTAAATGGGAATTGAAAACGAGGGCGTTGGACCCTTTTTGCAAAATTAAATTAAACGATGAATTAATTAAGATTAAAAAGAAAAGAAATTGTTTTTGGTATTTTTTGGTATTTTATGTTTTTAATGAAAAAAGGATAAAATGCAATTAAACCTAATTCTAGTTGTTTTTAATTTATTAAAAAAAGAAGATTAAAACCTAATATTAACCCTAATTAATTTACATGCAAATTTAATTATAAAAATAAATATTTAATTATTTAATTATTATGAAAGAAAATAAAAAAGGGACAAAAAATTAATTAAACCCTAATTCTATATTTTTTAGATTTTTATTAAAAGAGTCAAAATTAAAACCTAAATTTAAAACTAATCAATTAAAGTTATTTATTTACAAAATACTAGTAAATAAAATATTTATTATTTTATTTTCATCTTTTCTGATTTTTTTTTTATTGTTTTGTGTTTTTATGGAAAAAATAATTAATTAAAAAAGAACAATAACTAAAAGAAAGAAAAAAAAACAAAAAAAGAAAGAATGAAAAAAAATGCAAACCTAGGGGGGTATCTGTCCCCAAGGTGGAGGTGAAAGTCCAATAATTCTGACCCATTTGGAGGCCTTGTTGACCTTTCCATGACGCGTGTACACGCGTTGACTAGGGTGTATTGTACTCTCCAGATCATGGCCTTTGATTTGATACCCAGGTACGCGTGGATGGTTGGATTGTGAGGGTGTATCATGGACCACAACATTGAACCTGCATGTGATTATTAATTGGAAAAATATATGGAAAGGGAGTGAGGACCTGGGGCTCGAACCCAGGTCCTATAGTTTACCAGTCACTATGCTTGCCAACCGTCCCAGATGCGCGTGTTGTATATGTAACAACGAATAAATAATAAAAATAAGAATTGGTTAGTGGCCTAAAAAATATAAAAAACGCGCGCTGATTTTAAAAGGACCAATCATTGCTGGCCACGCATCTTCTTCTTCCTCGTTCCTGAAACATAAACATATTAGGCAACGGTTTTCATGGTGTTCCCTTAGGCATGTTTCTGGAAAATAGCGAATAGGCGTGTGATGCTCATAAATTGAGCGCGAGGGTCTCAAACTCTTTGTCCAA